>ML794074.1:0-35369 GCA_009831015.1 Picea engelmannii
ACACACACACACGCACACACATTTGGGTGCAACAATGTTTAATAATGTATAGATAGAGATTAACACTCAATTAATAATACATTATAATTTTCACACATAATCAATTATCCATACACTAGATATTATATAAATACACAAACACACACACACACACACGCACACACATTTGGGTGCAACAATGTTTAATAATGTATAGATAGAGATTAACACTCAATTAATAATACATTATAATTTTCACACATAATCAATTATCCATACACTAGATATTATATAAAATAGTATTTTATTTTTTTCCAAGGAAATCCTCATAGAAAACATTTGAATACTTCCCCATGATTCATGGATGGTAAATGGGGTAAAACATCGACCCTATTAACATATCCTAACCTTGAGGGGATTAAGAGAGTCGAACTGTGTCCTTCTGTTGATTTTTGAATTTGTTAGGACCGAAATGGCAACCTCAGGAGGATGTAAATCCCCTTGCGTTTTTATAGAGGTGGTACTCCTCTTTAGATTTTCTTGGGATGTTGGGTCTCTAAAATATGGGACTTGACAAAAGTTCGTCGTGGTAATCAAATAAACATAAATATTGTGAGCAAATGAAAGGATTTTTTTTTTGTTTTCTTTGAAAAAAGTTCCTGAGAAAGGGCCAAGATTTTTAGTTCTGAGACTTTTGTGACTGGAGTTATGATAAGGTGGTTCTTTTGGATTCATTGCATAAATTTTTTATTGACATTTCGAACCAAACAAATGTGGTCCATCATCAGGAAGAGATTTTAAGATATGAGGGAAATCTGAAAAATCATCAGGTGTATAAATATGAAAAGTTTTTTAGTAAAGAGACAACATATAAAAAAACTAATGCGATGAATCCGAAAGAACCACCTTATCAAAGGACCAAGAATCACACACTCCACACATTTAAAGAAAATAAGCAAAATTTACTCACATCCATCATAGTTTAAGATAAATATTTATGATCACATAAAATAAAAAGAAGATGATCTTCATGCATAAGAAAACTTTAACAGACTGGACACTTGGGAAGCTCAAATAAAGATAATGATAGATCAACCTCAAATACTTTATATTCTGAAAATAGGGTTACAAAGCACAATCGAGATTGTTCCCAAAGTAGTTCTCTTGAAATTTTAAAAAACATATAGTCGGTTACATATTATTTGAAATTGTAAATGTGTTTGTCTTAAAGACTAGGATTGGGGATCTCGCGGACCATAAAGCAAATAAATACAAGAAATATGATTTTAGAAGGAATATGGTGGGCGGTAGAAGAACAACAAGACCCGGTAAGAAGAAAAAAGAAGTTATCAGTCTTCGGTTAAACCTTTATAGTGAAAGAGGTGGAATAACTGGATGAAGGACTTGATAAAGAAAAAGAAATATGTGATCAACATAAACTTACTATGATGGTCTCTTGTGTCCTTTCATTTGCTTGTTGATGTCCTTTTATCGTTTTCATCAATGGTTATGTAACCGTCTCAACTACTTCTTTCCCTTCATTAGTCAATTTATCGATAGCTTTCTTGCACCAGTCTTCTATGTAAATTTTCATTAGTGTTGTTAGTCTCTAACTTTGTTCTTGATTAAGTGAGTATCCCTAATCCTAAATCCTCCCTACTTATAATTTGTTGCTTGAATTTTTGGCTTTTACCCCTTGGTTTGATTTGTATGTTTTGCATTTTTTGCACTTTGAAATGATTTTCTTAAGTTTTTGAAGGTTTGGGACTTGATTTGATGAGATTTGTCACATCACTTGTCTATTTCACTTTTGAAATTTCCAATTTTTGCCAATTCATGAATGGCGCTACAGGAATAATTATGTTTTGACATGCGCCAGCTAACCCAGATCTTATCATAATTGCGCAAATCGTGATCAGAGGATTTGCATTCTCTCCACGATCTTTTCTCGAGTTGATGTTGTAGTTTAAACCATTGTATGCAAGGGATCGAGTTGTACCAGCCAGGACCTGCATCAAATCAAACACATCTTGATATTATTAAATGAGACTATCGCCTATTATTCTAATATATCGGATGTTGTGTGCAGAGATTGAATTGGAAACAAGAGGGATTTTTGGTTTCTAATAGTCACAAGTAAAAAACTTCTCAGTTCCAAACCACGCAGAGCGTTTATAGAACTATACCAGTAGCATGGCACCGAAGAAGAGTGGACATATCATTAGATTGGAACCTAAGGGCACATAATTTCTTGAATCCTACCCACAAATGGCACAGAGGTTTAAAGACGCAGGTTGGTTTGAGTTTTTCACAACCTTCCAGGGACACGATGAACAGGTCTCAATGATATTCACACATAACTTTGATGGTTTTGAAGTTGTGATTGGGAAATTGTTGATGATGGTGAATGAACACTCAATTGCAAGAGCCTGCAAATTTCCAATTGGTGGAGAAAGGTGGTGGAAGAAAGAGAATGTGGTAATTGAGTTCGTGAATCAATTCTTGATACCATAAAAACAAAACCCTAAACGGAAAAAGGGAATACCACATAGTTGGATCAGAAAGGAATGGCATATCTCTTTGATTATCATTCACAGGTAAATTACATGCAAGGGTAGGTTCTCACTAGTTTACATTTATCATATCATACTGTTAATGCACATCAATAAAGATTATCCCCTCAATTTACCTTATTTCTTGTTAAAGAGTTTATCAAAAATGTCCAAAAGGGTGCAGTCTCATCCTGATACAGCCAAAGGCAGTCTTTTTCACCAAGTTTTAATAAATACATTGGTTGTCTCCTCTTTGAATGAAGTCCAGAGACCCTGGGATTGGCTAATCCAGTCTCTAGGTAATGATATACATCTAAGCAAATCTAAAAAGGACAAAGGGAAGTGATCATCTATACATAAACATAGTGGTACAGTCAATGAATCCCCAATTAAAGAAGAAACATCTGCAACTAGGGTAACAAGGGCCAAGAAAAGGAAGATGCAAACTCAGCAAGTCATTTTTTATGCTTCTGTAGGTAAAGGTCAAGAAGAAGATAATACCAGTAGAGGTAAGAAATCAAAACCTGATGCAAATATTGATATGTTTTCTGATCCAAAGATAAATATGGAAGTAGATGTGGATGAAGATTATAATGTTAACCCAATCCAATCCACAGTCAAGCATAAACATAAATCAACCATTAAGAAAAGTGCCAAGGGAAAAAATCAGGGGAAGAAACCTACACTTGTGCCTAAATACCCTAGGAGAAACTCCACTAGGGTTGTCAACAAATTTAGGTTAAACTCTAAGTCTATGTTTCATCCATCCATCAAAAAAGATAACCTTATAGTCATAGAGGACAATTCTGAAGATTCTAAAACAGGTATTAAGGAACAGGTAGATATACCTATTTTTCACATAAATGATAAATAAATTAAGAACTTGGGGAAGACACAAAGAAAAGGAAAACAAGTTGTTCAATATTCCACAAGACCTATGACAAGAGAAACCACTAGATCATCAAAATTTGAAGTTGTGTTTAAAAGTAAAGGTGGGGTTTCTGATGATAAAGACTATCATTTTGTAGATTCAGATCAGATTCCAGATCTTCCATAGGCCAGGACTCGGATAGTTGTGATGATGATCATAGCTCAGAATTATCCTCTAGATACCAGATCAAACTGAGAAAACCTCAGGGTGCTATAGAACTAAACAAACCTGCACCTGCAGAAGAATTCCCAAAGTTTAAAGTTAAGGTTAGAAGTGATAAATCCAAGATTAAAGAGCTTCAAAAAATGGTGAAGTAGTTAAATAAATAAAAATCTCAGGTGGAGAAATGGAGCACCAGATAGCAGGAGAAGATACAGGGTTTCAAGAAAAAGAGAAAGGAACAAAAGGCACTTCTCAAGGAGCTGGGATAATCTAATTTAAAATTGTATTGGCACAATATCGTACTCACAACCAAGCTGAAACGAAGGACTACCAAAGCCAGTGTAATCATTATGTCATGATAGCCTTATGAAGTTTCTTCATGCAAAGTTTTGAAAGTTTTGATGAAATTTACTCAAGGAGTAAAAGATGATCAATTTGATTTTGACCTAATGGATTTTGATAATTCGAATGGATAACCCAGTCAAGATAAATTCCAAATTTTGTGGGATTTGATAAGTTGTTGTAAAAGTGTTTTGGATTAAGTTGTTGAGATATTTACTATTTTGGCAGTGTAAGTGATTGTTTTGAGCCGATCCTCCTAGAAGATAGGAATTGACCAGATTCTGTTACTAACATAACACTATAAAATATGATCTGTTGTCATATTCTGTATAGTTTAAATAGACAGATGAAATACTATATTAGGGTCGAAAATTTGGACACTCAGGGGCCTGTTTTGAACTCTGTGTAAGACAGATTTATTCTACATTGATACTTAATGGCAAAGACATGTTGATGGTCAGACTTTCTCTCAATTCATCTTCTATTTTTTTTCTTGCTTGAGATCATTTTTCATTTGCAATGCATTGTTTTCTTGGTCTTAATTAATACAGTGAATATTTTTTTGTTATTGTTTATTATCAAGATTTTATTTTCAAGAACATGTTCTTGTTTCTAAATTACATTTTAAGATAAAAAAATCCATATGGGGTTAACAAATTGAAGACTTCCATATTTCCTCTCTTTATTTTCCTTATTTGTCTAATCTATTTATGTGGCTACCCTTTAACAAATCAATGGGATATATATTGGATTTATTCTAAACTTCATGTTTACCTTGAAACCTTGAACCAACTTTCAACCATCATTTTAAAAAAAACAATTCATAAAAAACCTTAAAATATTATTGCAATAACCTGATGATGCCCTAGCTTGCCCTCTCACAGTCAAGTGCAACTTTAGGGACTAACATGTGCCACGTTGATTTCATGCCATATTTTAATGTTGAACAACTCACCCTCCAAGTCTCTTAGATCTAGGGAAATTCCATGTAATGCTTCTTCAATGTCCTATTTTTTTACAGAGTAATCCACTAGCTATTTATCTATGGCATCCTCATCATATTCAATTATACCATAACATTTTTCAATTGATAATCCTTTAAAAATAACAACTTGTTCATCAAAATGTTGTTTTGTTAGGAACAATGAGTTAAGAATCAACTTGGGATCTTGGACTTCATTAGTGCTTCCAGCTAGGTCCACCTCTTTGAGCCTTTTGAATAGTTCTTCCCTCCTTGATATGGCTTGGTTGCACGCTTGAAATTTTTTATTCAAGTTCTTTATATTTTCCTTCCAACATGTGTTCAACTACTTGATCCGACTTGGAGAGGGAAGGTCCTCCTCTCTTATCCTTAGCTCTGACATGTTGGAAACTTTGACACCAAAGGGTACCATGACATCCAGGTAAAAACCTTCTTCATTTTTTAGGTCATCCTGCAAATACTCATGGAAGGCAAGCTCCCTCGAGCCAAAAGAAATCATGTTCTTTGAAATTTCCCAAGCTTCTGTGATCAGTGCCATTCTTTTCTTGATATTATTCTCCACATAGCTCATGAATGATGTAAGTAAGCTTGAGGATCCTTTTAATTTAATGACAGGCGTGGTGGGTCCGACAATTTCCAAAGGGTTGGCTAGAAGTGGAAGAGGCATCCAGGTCTCTTCCAGTTCCTTAATCCTTTCCTTTAATTTTATATTTTTCGCTTCGATACCACCAATGGAATTGTCCAATGCATCGTCGGTTTCTCTATGGATTCTGGAAATCTTGGAAGGCTGCATATTTCTTAGATTAACCTATGAACGAGATTTCCCTTTTTTATTCTTCACATCGCTCTTCTCAATAATTAATTTCTTATATTCGTTGTCAAATACAACACTTTTCAACACAAATGACTCTTCTTCATCGAAGGTATCATTCTCAACAATTTCCAACGATGGATTCTAGTGGGTCGTGCCTCCTGGCTGATCAATGTTAGGAAACATTTTCTCGATGTCAGACTCAAGTTCCATATCTTTGAGGGATAAGTTGTTGATGTCACTTTTGACGCGATGCTCTTCTTCCTCTTCTTCCTCAGAGGAATTTTATGTGAGCTTTCAATTTTTCCTAGAGGGGGGTTTGTTATGACCCAAGGGGGGCATATATATGACTAAATGTATATGATATGACCCCAATGGGGGGCATATATGGGCCTAAATTTACATGTAATGTGTAAATACATATGTAATAGGGTCGACCTACTGATAAAGGGGCCTCATGTGCAAGTGTGAATAGTTGTATATAAGAGATCATCTATTCATTATTGGGAGGTGAATTGTGAAGTATGAAAGGTATTTGGTTATTTAGAGGGGGTTACCCTATTCTGTAAGGATTTATTGTGTAACTTATCTATATTGGAGTTGTGTTCCATGTTGAAAGTTTGTACATGGTGTGTAATTCTGTAATTTTATGATATTTTGAGCATTTTGGATCATAACATTTGGTATCAGAGATCAAGGTCTTGGGGTTTTGCTGCTACATTTGAGACAACTTGTAATTTTCACTATAACGTTTTTTATATAGTGTTTCAGAAGGAACACCTTGGAGTATATTTAGTATATGAATACATGTACATTGGGTTCAAATTTCAGCTCCTCGGGCCTTATACTTTCATAGATATAGCCTGTGTAAGATAGGGATATGGAATCATTCTGAATTTAGTCATCGCGGAATTTTCACTATAAATGTTTTTCTGTAATGTTTTAGACCCTGAAATCCATAGGTTATTCACAAAAATTATCCAGGTATCTGTGATAAAAATTTCATCTTCTGGGTCATATTACATTTGTAGATACACCCTATGGAAGATAAGGTATCTAACTAGTCCTATTGACTAGTCTCAAGCAGGTGTTCTAGGTAAAAAATCATAAACTCTTCCTAGAGTATCCAAATTGAGTGAGACCAATTGAATTGGATAGTGGATAGCTTGCAGTATTTCTGGTGCAATTTTCAAAATTGTATATCAATTATTTTGTGTGGGGCACTCTATACAAATGAGATTGCTTGGAAAGGCCAAAAATCAGCAAGGTGTGGGGAAGTTACCATAACTTACACTTGGCACATCCAATTTTGGTCATATTAATTATTTTGTATGGAATTGCAGAGAAGAAATTTTAGAGGACTATAGGTCACAATTTCAGACTAAGAAGGGATGAAATTGCAAAGATACATCAGAAGTAAGTTCGGTCAGGAGGACAGGCTCCAAATTGGGGTTTCAAAGGTATGTTCACTTAAAACTATCATAACTTTTGATTGGAATGTCTGATTGAGATAATTAAAAATCCATTGGAAAGATAAAACATATAAGAGAATATTGGAACAAGGATTATAACTATTTGAGAAATGTATCCTTAATATACATAGGTTAGAAGTCGAGGATTGGGGTTAGACCTCAATTAAGAATCAATGGAATTACCTGATTTTACAAGAGATGAAGATAAAGATGAAATAAATCCTATGGAATGGTTGAGGTTGGTAAAAGAATATAATATGACTCCTAGGAAAACAAGATATTATTTTTTTGATGAATCTTGGAAGTGGTGGATGAATGTTGATCAAAATACTAGATGGCACAACACATGGGAAGAATTTGAAAATCTTTTCTCAGATAAATGGATTAGGGATACAAAAATGAAGGAATTGTATAGAATTCAAGATGAATTAAAAGAAGCAAAGAAAGAGATTAAGAAGAAGGGTGAGGAGCTATCTAAGATATGATCCCTTAATGAATCACTCATTAAGGAGGTTAAGAACTTAAAGAAAGAAAATAATAGTAAATCAGACTGGGAAAAAGATGAATCAAGGAAAGATTTGAAAAATAAAGATGAAGAGATATGTAGATTACGAAGCCATAATAAAAAGATATTGGATGAGGTTAAGAGATTGAAAGAAGAAAAGAAGAATTGTCAAAATAAAGAAGAAAGAAGAATCTTGGATGAAGAATCTACCAAAAGACTGCAAGAGGAAATTTGCAAGAAGGTTGAGGAATCCTTAAATACAGATGAGGTAAAGTCAGAAATGCAGGCTAGAATTGAAGAAGGATGTTAGAATTTGTTAGATGAGATCACATTGCAACTTCAAAAGGATAAAGAAGACAAGATTCAAGAAGGTCAACAGAATATACTTGAAGAAGTTTAACTTCGTCTAGAGGATGTACATGCCAAATATGATGGTATTATCTCGAAGGCTATAGTAATTAAATACCAAGCAAATATGATCGAAGATTCCATTGTCACTAAAAATAAGATAGATGAAATGCATGTGCAGAGTGAAGGAAGACCATCAAATGTGAAAATGTATCGATGCCCTCATTACCAAGAAACATTTCAAGGAAGACAAGAAGGACGATATCAACATTATGAAGGAAGAAGATGGAATACTTGTCAATATTTATGGAACAAGGGATCACCAAACTACTCTTCAACAAGATATTATCAGATACCAACAATGACTACAAATTGGAGAAGCTTCAACAAAAATACATGGAATCAAAGGAAAGAAAAGTATTCAACAACTAGACACCAAGGATTAAGACCGAAAAGAATTGATTTTGGATGGATAGATCATCAAGAATGGAATGAAGAAAGAAGGAACATAAGAAAGTCATATTACTTGGTTCATCACATGTGAAGCCTTTAAATCCAAAGCTTTGAGGACAAATCTTTTTGAAGGAGGGTACTATGCTATGACCCAAGGGGGGCATATATATGGCTAAATGTATATGATATGACCCCAAGGGGGGGATTATATGGGCCTAAATGTACATGTAATGTGTAAATACATATGTAATAGGGTCGGCCTAGTGATAAAGGGGCCCAATGTGAAAGTGTGAATAGCTATATATAAAGATCATGTATTCCTTATTGGGAGGTGAATTGTGAAGTATGAAAGGTATTTGGTTATTTCCAGGGGGTTCTCTTATTCTTTAAGGAGTTATTATGTAAATTATCTATATTGGAGTTGTGCTCCACGTTGACATTTTGTACATGGTGTGTATTTCTATAATTTTATGATATTTTGAGCATTTTGGATCATAACAGTGTTCTTGTCTCCTCCTCCACCTGAACTATTGTTGATCACTTTTCTAGATGGGTGGGCCACTGGAGCACTACTCTGAGATGTTGTATTATTGAGAGTAACAGATGGGGACTGGGCACTATTCTCGCTAGGACCCTTTCCTTTCTGTTTGTAAAATTTATTGGTACTGAGTATTGTCTCCAAGTCGCCAAAAATGTGAATAGGAGAACCTATGTTATTATCTTCTTCTTCTCCTAGAAAAATTTGGATAAATGAATTGCTAAAACCCATTGTTAACATATGTTCCACAAAAATTCCATTAGGTTCAAACCCTTTTATCCTTTCATCATAATTGAGATTCATGTTGTGGAAGTGGTTTGCAAATTCATCGATTTTGTTCATATTTCTGAATATAAAGTCCCCAATTTTCCAAGGCAAGGGTATGAATTGTTTTTTTCATTTCTCTTGAAAAAAGTGTAGCCAGAAATTATATTGCCTTGCAACTTATGTAATAAACATTATGTCAGATATATGGCATGGAAGAAAGTAGGGATTTTCCTTAGAACCAAAAATCGTGATAACATTGTAATTCTCCATTTGCTCGAAGGTCCCCTTTTTATCCAAGAATTTACTTGCCTGGATGGATATTCTTTGGGTATCTTTTCCAAACTACAATACTTTAAAAACCAAGACAAATTCATTGAAAACTTCATAAAAATGCAGGGAAGCTTTGTGCCTCCACAACGCTTGGTACCAAAAGGTCACTGGGTCAAATTCACAATTCACTTTCTTGCAGATAGACAATTTAGGAAATTGACAGCAATGTGCTATCACAAATACCAAATAAGAGGCCATGAATAATTTCTTATCTTTTTTTGTATCATGACAATTGGGAAGAGATTTCAATGGAAATCAGTTTTCCCCAATCGAAAGTGGCTTTCTCCTTGACAGTGAAATATAAGATTAAAGAATCATACGAGAAATACTAGTGGTATTTTCTTGGTTGGTCACTTTGGTGAATAACCAAGAAATTTCCTGAAAGGGTTTTTTGAAAGAGTTGACCTGCAAACCAGTAATATCTTCAGGGATGGTCGTAGGATTCTCCAAGAATTCAGGCAAGAGGTCCAGGTCATTGTCATTCTTTTTCAAGAAGTCCCTACAATCTTCACCTTTGAAGGTGAGTGTTGGCTATGGGATTTTTAGCATTTTACAGAATACTTGAGGTGAAAGAGAGACAAGAGAATGGTCTTGAAGTTGAATAATCCATTGACTTGGTATATATTTCTCAACGCACCAGGAAACTAGCTCCTTGTAGTCAAAAACCTCAGGAACACAACCTACACGAGAAATTTCGGACATCCAAATTACTTCATTCTAAGCAGAAGGGGATGAATAGTAATAAT
Organism: Picea engelmannii; assembly: GCA_009831015.1. Lineage (NCBI taxonomy): Eukaryota > Viridiplantae > Streptophyta > Pinopsida > Pinales > Pinaceae > Picea > Picea engelmannii. The sequence goes on from ML794074.1 coordinate 10,419, forward strand.
AAGCTCTAGACCATTGAAAGTTTTGGTCCTTGCGTCAAAAAAATTTCAAAGTATCTCTGCAAAATTGTTGTCGAACTGATGTTTCCATAAGTTGACGAGAGCGTTCTTTTAATCCAGATAATAATTGAAATGAGTTCTTCAGAGATATAATATAATCTTCTACAAATCGTGCTTTAATGTGGTTTAATAAGAAATATCCTCGAGCCCTTCGCTTATTAATGACGATCTTTACAAAACCTGCATGATGAGTTATTAGCATTAAACCATACAAAATGCATATTGGGAAAAGCGCGAAGGTGGCGGGGATGGATGGGAGCAATTAGGATTTGGGTTTTTTATGAACCCGCCAACTCGGGAACCCGCGATCTCGTGATTGTGAAAGGTTGAAAATTGGCTAAGTGTTGTAATGCAGTCGGTCAGACTCAATATAGGGGAGATGAGATACTTAGGAGCTCAGGGAGTCTGATGGTCAACATGTATATCATAGATCTTTTGGGTGCAAAATGTATATCACGGAACATGGGATATGAAATTTTGAAATGCACCAACTTGGGAACCCATGACTACATAAATAGTTAAGTATAGGATGATACAAGGTCAGTTAGACTCGTGATATGGGAATAGGAAGTGAGAACCTGCAAGTCCACGAACCCGCAAACCCGCCATTTTTTGAAGAAGTGACTAAGAATAGTAATTAGAAAGGGAGAAAAGAAAAGGGGAATTTGGGTAAGTATAGAAGATGGAAAAGAAATGGACAAAAGAATTTGGGAGATTAGAAAAGAGGAGGGAAATTTCAGAAACAGGAATTGACCTCAACAACTGGCTCCAACTATGGGATGATAACCCCTCGTGGGTTGTCAATAATCCATAACCTTTCATGACCAGGTGCTTCCACCTATTCGGCTATGGAGTTAGAGTAATAATATACAAACTGAAAAATAAAATTATGTACAATGACAATGAGAATGTCTTAGGAGAAGAAACCTTTCAAATGTTTCTTGTTGAAAGGAAGCATTAATCTTTTACCCTTCATGTCTTGGAGCATATAGGAGTTACAACCCAAGATCTTCTTGAAGACGTATGGTTTGATCCAGAGTGCTTCGAACTTTGTATGCATCGATGATTTCTCCTTAGCCTTGTTCCAAAGTAACACTAGCTATCCCTTATGGGAATTCATTACAGTTGTGCTCTGATCAAAATATATTTTGACACTCTGTTGCCTCTGAGAAGTTCGATTCAGGGATTCGCTTCATTCTTCTTCCAACTTCAACAACTGGTTGATTCTCTTTTGTATGGATGAATTGTTTTATATATCTTCTGTATTAACCACGAAAGTCAATGCATTGAGTTCGAGGCTAATTGGCATCTTCGCTTCTTTCCCATAAACCAATGTATGCGAAGACATCCCGGTGCTATATTTTGGAGTCGTTATGCTTGCCTATAATGCATCTGTCACCTTCAAATGCTAATTCCTTTGGTTCTTGTCAATGGTTTTCTTTAGTATCTAAACAAGTGTTTTGTTTTTGGATTCAACAAGGCCATTACCTTTTGGATAATAATTCGATGATTGACCCATGATAATTCCATACTCTTCAAAAAACTCCGTAAACTTTGACCCAATGAAAATCGAACCATTATCTGTGATAAATTTATAAGGGACACCAAATCTTGATAGTATATTATCTTTGAGGAACTTAATTAGCTCTTTAGAATCAGCCTTCTTTAATGCCACCGCTTCCGGCCATTTCGTGAAATATTTTGTAGCTGTGAGAATGTACATATGCCCCTTTCTAGACTTCAGATTAATTGGCCCGAAAACATCAAATCCCCATTGGGAGAACGATTGTTCTATAATTATGGGTTGTAAAGGCATCGTGGGTCTCTTCATTTTTCCTGAAAAATGTTGGCACGATACACACTTCCTTATTGTGGCATACGAGTCTCTGAATATTGATGGCCAGTATAATCCAACCCTTATTATCTTGTGGGAGGTGGCAATAGGTGAAAAATGTCCACCGCATATTCCTTCATGGATTTCTCTTATCAGTTCTTGGGTTTGGTTTTCATCAACGCATCTTAGTAGTATACCATCATAATTTATCCTGAACAATATATCAACAATCAACACATATTGGCTTGCCTTCATCTTCAATTTTCTTCGCTCCTTGGAGTTCATAATGATAGGAAATTTCCCAGACCTTAAGTAGAATATAATATCTCCATACCAATCTGAATCACCTAATGGTTCTCCTACTGAAAGTGAAATCATTCCATCCACAAAATCACCATTCACGATGATCTTTCATAAACCTTTTCCTTTGATAGATTTTAAAGGTTTGATCTCGATATCATATTCTTGTATCTTTGTCATCCAGTTAGCCCATTCTCCTTCTCTCAATTGTTGATTCAGAAGCATCTTCACTGGCGATGAAGGGACATAGGAGTTCAATATGTATGTCCGAAAATGCGCTATTGCTTTTACAAGAGCCAAGGATTGCTTTTCCAGTTCTAATTACCTCAACTCGTAGTCATGTAGGGTTTTTCTCATGAAACTTATTGGGAGTTCTTCTCCTTTGGTATTCTTATCAGTAAGAACAGATGCAACAACTATTTCTGTAGAAAATTAATAGATGATGAAATCCCTTTGAAAATATGGAGTAATGAGGAATAGAGTTGTGGTGATTTCTCCTTTGATATTATTGAAATCCTCTTGAGTATCTGATGTCCATTAGAACCTCTACTCCTTTTTCAGCAACAAATTGATCGGCTTTACGATACTCGCATAGTCAGGAAAAAATATTCAGACAAAATTGATCTTGTCGAAAAATGATTGGACTCCCTTCTTGGATTTTGGGGGGTTGAGATCATTTATTTCTTTAACTCTTTCCAGATCTATATAAATCCCTTCCTCGCACACAATGTGTCCCAACAGTTTTCCTTGAGTTACAATGAACAAGCATTTCTTTGGATTTAGAGAGACACCATATAGTCTGCATCTTTCAAAAACTTTTCTCAAATGATGGATATGGTCACCCCTTGTTTTTTAATGCACCGTCAAGTCATCTTGATAGTCTTCCATAAATTTTCCTATCAAACTGCTAAATGCATGATCCATGGCCCTCTGGAATGTGGCTCCAACATTCTTCAAACCAAATGGCATTCTAGCATATCCATATGTCTCCCAAGGTGTGATAAATGTTTTATTTTCCCTATCTTCCTCAACCACCAAGACTTGGTTATATCTAGAAAAATCATCCACCATGGACATGCAGGCTAATCCAATGACTTGTTGGAGAAGGAACTCCATATTAGGCAAAGGAAAGCTATCCTTTATGATTTCTTTATTAAGGTCTCTGAAATCAACACACATCTGGATTTCCCTGATCTTCTTTCTTACGATCACAGGATTTGAGAGCCATTCAGAGTGTCTAATGGGATAAATTATTCTTTCCTTCTTCAATTTCTCCAATTCAATCTTTACCAGAGGTTTCAATTTGGGATTCATCATCCTTATTTTTTTCTTTACTAGCTTTGCTTCTTCCCTCAAAGGAATGATATGTTGGAATATAGTTTTATTGTAATCTTTCAAATCATCATAGGTCCAAGTGAACACATCAATGTATTCTTTGAAAAAGGAAACATATTGATCAACTTCCTCAGTGATGTAATCAACTCCCAAGTTGGCATATTCTGGGGAACAGTTAGTTCCAATATTGACTTTTCTTGTTTCTTGCACCTTTTGAACTGAAACTTCTTCAAGGAGATTCTTAGCATGATCATCTTTCATAAAAAGAGATTCAAATTGTATACAATATTTGGGGACAACAAACAAGTGATCATCTTCATCATCATCATCATTCCAAAAAAAAATTCCTAGTTGTTCATCGTTCTCAAATACTTGCAAATATTCAATGTTATAGGGCATAGACAGTCAGAAAGCTCTTTCTACTTGGAAAGATGTTTTTCTTTTGATATCGTTTAGGTTTGAAAACAAGACCACCAAGGCTAATGAATCTGCCTTATGATTCTTGACCCTTGGAATGAAAGAAATGTTGAAGGAATTGAAAGATTCCATCAATACGTTAACTCTTTTGAGATATAACTTGAGTCTTCCCTTTTTTATTTTATACCTCTAGGTAACCCAATTGATCAACAACTCTGAGTCGCTAGTTACAATCATATGTTCTATTTTATTTTCTTGTGCAAGGATCATCCCCTGAATCAAGGCTTCATATTCTGCCTCGTTATTAGTGCATGAAAATTCCAATCTAATAGCATGTGGATGCACAACCTTATTTGGTCTCATAAGAACAATCCCAACTCTGATCCCATAATTTGAACAGGCTCCATCGAATGACATCCTCCAATAGCCTTCAAACATACATTCTTGATTCTCCGCATCTTGAAATTTCTCTAGGCTTTCATTATGCTCTATGTCTAGGATAACATAGTTTCCAATCTTGACATCTATATAATCCTCCATCAATTCATTTTCCTTCTTCTTGAAAGAGAAGGGTTTTCTAGGTTCACAGGGCACTTTAATCATTGCTCCTTCTTTTCCTGGTAGAATCATACAACTTCCATCGTTCATTATATATCCCATGATCATATATGTCCAATATCTTCCCAGCACAACTCCATATGTCGGAGGAAGTTCCACCACAATAATATTTAAAAATGTAATAATATGGGGGGTTGTCGTAATCCAAGCATAAAATTCATTGATCTCTCCATTGCATATACGATTTCATCAATTTCATAATACTTGGTCCAACTCATGCCCAATGCTTCCATGACCTCTAATGGAATGATATTATTTGTTGCGCTAGTGTCAGCTAAACAATTATGTAATGAAACATCATGATTTTCAATAGAAATGTAAAAGGCAGGAATTTTACCTCTCAGCTTGATAGTTGACTAGCTCGAGCTTTGTTTTGGACTAGTAAAAACAACTTCTGCTCTTTCATATGGATCGTCCAACAATTTCAAAATGTTCTCTCATTGTTGGGGAATATTCACGACTTCCATAAAGGGAAGGGTTATCCCTAATTTACTCAAATCATATATATGTTATTTGAGTGGAGTTTGACGTCATGTGTTGCCTTTTACTTCCAACACTATCCTTCACTTTCTCATTTTCTCTTTTCTCATTTGTTTTTTCTTTTTCTTTTTGGTTCTCTTTATCAAAATCACCTTTATTTTTTGGTCTATTTACAAATCCTCTTTTCTAGGCGACATTTTCTTGTGAGTTGGGATCGTTGTCTCCCTCTTCAAATATATACATGGACATATCACATCCATCCATATGCACAGTTTCAAAGCTTTTATCGAGTGAGTAATAATTCTCTTTCTCAATTAATTGCTCATCATACACATCATCAAGAACAACTGCATTAGGAGTAGGTTGTATGGGAACCCTTGGTCTTTGCAGATTATCCATGTTCTCAAACCTCACTCTATTTTATTGGGGAGGGTTCCTTCTTTTCTCTGAAATTGGAATTCTTTGATTTGCCACATAATTATCTCCCCTTCTTAGTCTGGTTATCTCATTCTGCATCTGCTTGATAGTTTTTTTCATCTGTGCAATTTTGATTCTCTTCTTAGTTTCATGTATCGTCACAGGGTCAACCTTTACATCAGGTATGGTTCCCTTGAAGAATCCTCCTCCCATTGTTTGGTTCTGAGCCAGTCAAGGCTTGAATTCTTGATTTTTTCTTGAACTGAAATCTCCTTTATTATCAATATTTAATCCTCCCAACTGCCTTTGTACTCTTCCCGATATAATGTTGGGGTCAACACCCATTTCAATCATAATTTCTTCCATCTCAGTGGATTTAGTCATTTCCTCCTCCAAGGTATCCATTTTGGATGTTCTAATAGCATATTTCACATTTAGGGGCATTTCATTATTATAACAACCGATAATGACTGGGTCATTTGGTCTTTTATCTTCTGGAATCCTACTCAAGGTTTTATTGAACCTGAGATTAAAATATCGTATCATTTCATTCTTCCTCAAACCAATCTAGGTGAAATCGATGATAAGGGTATGATAAGCAACTGGAGGGGTGAACATAGAAAGGAACATAGCTTTGAGGTCATTGAATGAGAAAATTGATCTACTGGCAAATGTTGTATACCATTCATATGCTCTCCCTCATAAGGTTTGCAGGAACAACCTTACCATGACATCATCATACTTAACACGGTGAAAATAAAAAACATCAAGAAATAGGTGCAGATGCCTCTTTGCATCGACTGCTCCATCTCCAGAAAATTCCTTTAGGGTTCCCTTAGGGAGAACAGTGACATCATGTTGTTCACCTTTAATATTTAGATGTGAATCTCTTACCCTCCTTTGATTTTCAAATACTGGGTTTCCTTGTTTTCTTACAGCATCTCTTCTGCCTCCTTGTCTCTCCTCAAGATGCTCGTCTCGGGGTTGTTCATTTCTTTCTGCCATGTCTAGAGAGATTCCAAGGATAATATTTTCACTTCTAATAATAAAGACTTGCTTGCTTTTAGTTCTAGTAATGGGTCCCTTATATTCGTCTAGCTTCAATCTTGACCTTGTTCTTGTGATGCTCTAGATAGCCTTTGATTTCCTTGGTCTTGTCATTCCTCTCTCCTTTGTCTTCAAAGGATTTCTCTTTCTTCTTCTTGGACTAATATCTACCAGGATGTTTCTAACTCTTCTCGGGTCTCAGTTGTTGTTATTACCAAATTGTATAATTGATGTAAGATGCTTCATTGATTGTTCAATCCAATTTCAAAGCGGAGCTAATCAACATGGGGAAAAGTCATATTTTTCATAAATGCTAGACCAAGTTCCAAATTTCAGTTCAGTTCCCTAGTATGGTCACAAAAAATGTTGACTCTTGAATTTGTTAGGACTGAAATGACAACCTCACGAGGATGTAAATCCCCCTGCATTTTTATAGAGGTGGTACTCCTCTTTAGATTTTCTTGGGACTTTGGGTCTCCAGAATATGGGACCTGATAGAAGTCCATCGTGGTAATCAAATAAACATAAATATTGCAAGAAAATAAAAGTAAAAGGTTTTTTTTTTTCCTTTAAATAAAGTTCCTAAGAAAGGACCAGGAATCACACACTCCACACATTTAAAGCAAATAAGCAGAATTTCCTCACATCCATCATAGTTTAAGATAAATATTTTTTATCACATAAAATAAAAAGTAGATGATCTGCATGCATAAGAGAACTTTAACAGAGTGGACACATGGGAAACTCAAATAAAGATAATGATAGATCAACCTCAAATACTTTATATTCTGAAAACAGGGTTACAAAGCATAGTTGAGATTGTTCCCAAAGTAGTTCTCTTGAAATTTCTAAAAAATATATAGTATATTACATATTCTTTGAAATTGTAAATGTGTTTTCCTTAAAGCCTAGGATTGGGGCTGCCAAGGACCATATAGAAAATAAATACAAGAAATAATCTTTTAGAAGGAAGACGATGGGTGGTAGAAGAACAACAAGAACTGGTAAGAAGAAAAGAGGAGTTAACAATCTTTGGTTAAACCTTTCTAGTGAAAGAGGTGGAATCACTGGATGAAGGACTTGATAAAGAAAAATAAAGATGTGATCAGCATAAACGTACTATGATGGTCTATCGTTTCCTTTCATTTGCTTGTTGATCTCCTTTTATCGTTTTCATCAATGGTTACAAGAACCATCTCAATTGTTTCTTTCCCTTCATTGGTTAGTTTATTGATAGCTTTCTTGAACCATTATTCGATGTAACTTTTCATTGGTGCCATGTTGATTTCATGTCGAATTTTAATGTTGAACAACTCACCCTCCAAGTCTCTTAGATAAAGGAAAATACCATGTAATGATTCTTCAATGTCCTAATATTTTTCGGAGTAATCCACTAGCCATGTAAATGCCATGTAATGCTTCTTTAATGTCATAATATATGGCGTCCTCATCATATTCAATTATACCATAGAATTTTTCAATTGATAATCCTTTAAAAATATCAACTTTCTCATCAAACTGTTGTTTTGTTAGGAACAACAAGTTAAGAATCAACTTGGGATCTTGGAATTCATTAATGCTTCCAGCTAGGTCCACCTCTGTGACCCTTTTGAATAGTTCTTCCCTCCTTGATATGGCTTGGTTGCACGCTTCAATAATGTTATTCAAGTTCTTTATCTTTTCCTTCCAACATGCGTTCAACTGCTTGATCCGACTTGGAGAGGGAAGGTCCTCCTATCTTCTCCTTAGCTCTGACATGTTGGAAACTTTAACACCAAAGGGTACCATGACATCAAGGTAAAAACCTTCTTCATTTTTTAGGTCGAATTGCAAATACTCATGGAAGTCATGCGCCCTCAAGCCAAAAGAAATCATGTTCTTTGAAATTTCCCAAGCTTATGTGATCAATGCCATTCTTTTCTTGATATTATTCTCCACATAGCTCCTCCCTGATGTAAGTAAGCTTGAGAATCCTTTTAATTTAGCGGCGAGTGTGGTGGGTCTGACAATTGTCAAAGGGCTCGCAAGAAGTGGAAGAGGCATCAAGGTCTCTTCCAGTTCCTCAATCCTTTCCTTTAACTTTATATTTTCTACTTCGAGACCACCAATGGAATCGTCCAATGCATTGTCAATTGCTCTATGGATTATGGAACTCTGGGAAGGCTGCATATTTCTTAGGTTAACTTCTGAATGAGATTTCCCTTTTTTATTCTTCACATCACTCTTCTCAATAATTAATTTCTTAGATTTGTTGTCAAAGACAACACTCTGCAACACAAATTCTCTTCTTCATCGAAGGTCTCATTCTCAACAATTTCCAATGACGGATTTCGGTGGGTTGTGCCTTCTTGCTGATCAATGTTAGGAAACATTTTCTCTAATGTTAGCCTCAAGCTCCATATATTTGAGGGAGAAGCCGTTGATGTCACTTTTGACGTGATGCTCTTCTTCCTCTTGCAAAATATTCTTCCGCTTCTTCCTTAGAGGAATTTTATGTGATATTTCAATTTTTCCTGGAGGGGGGTTCTTATCTTTTCCTCCACCTGAACTATTGTTGATCACTTTTCTAGATGGGTGGGCCGCTAGAGCATTGGTCCGAGATGTTGTAATCTTGGGAGTAACAGTTGGGGACTAGGCACTCTTCTCAATGGGACCCTTTCCTTTCTGTTTGTAAAATTCATTGGTACTGAGTACAGTCTCCAAGTCGCCAGCAGTGTGAATAGTAGCACCTAAGTTATTATCTTCATCTTATCCTCTAACAATGTGGATAAATGAATTTCTAAAACTCATTATTAACATATGTTCTATTGAAATTATGTTAGGATCAAACCCTTTTATCCTTTCAACATACTTGAGATTTAGGTTGTGGAAGTGGTTTGCAAATTCATCGATTTTGTTCATATTTCTAAATACAAAGTCCCCAATTTTCCAAAGCAAGGGTATGAATTTCTTTTTTTTGTTTCTCATGAAAAAAGTGTAGCCAGAAATTATATTTCCTTGCAACTTTTGTAATAAACATTCTATCGGATATATGGCATGGAAAAAAGGAAGGATTTTCCTTAGAACCGAAAATCGTGATAACATTGTAATTCTCCATTTGCTCCAAGGTCCCCTTTTTATCCAAGAATTTACTTGACTAGGCGGATATTCTTAAGGTATATTTTCCAAACAACAATCCTTTAAAAATCGAGACAAAGTCATTGAAAAATTCATAAAAATGCAGGGAAGCTTTGTGCCTCCACAACACTTGGTACCAAAAGGTCACTAGGTCAAATTCACAATTCACCTTCTTGCAAATAGACAATTTAGGAAATTGATAGCAATTTGTTATCGCGAATACCAAATAAGAGGCCATAAAGAATTTCTTGTCTTTTTTGTATTGTGACAATTGGGAAGAGATTTCAATGGAAATCAATTTTCCCCAATCGAAAATGGCTTTCTCCTTGGCAATGAAATATAAGATATAAAGAATCACATGAGAAATACTGGCAGTATTTCCTTGACCAGTCACTCTGGTGAATAACCACGCAATCTCTCGAAAGGGTTTTTTGAAAGAGTTGACCTGCAACCTGGTAATATCTTCAGGGATGGTTGTGGGATTCTCCAAGAATTCAGGCAAGAGGTCCAAGCTGTTGTCATGATTTTTCAAGAAGCCCCTGCAATCTTCACCTTTGAAGGTGAGTGTTGGCTCTGGGAGTTTTAGCATTTTACGGAACACTTGAGGTGAAAGAGAGATGGGTGAATGGTATTGAAGTTGAATAATATGTTGACTTGGTATATATTTCTCAGCGCACCAGACAACTAGCTCCTTACAGTAAAAAACCTCAGGAACACATCCTGCACAAGCAATTGCGGACGTCCAAATTACTTCTTTCTGAGCAGAGGAGGATGAATAGTAAGAATAATATCTAGACCACTGAAATTTCTAGTCCTTGCGTCCAAAAATGTTCAAAGTATCTCCGCATAACTGTTTTTGAGCTGTTGCTTCCATAAGTTGACGAGAGTGTTCTTTTAATCCAAATAATATTTGAAATGGGCGCTTGAGAGATATAATATAATCTTCTGCAAGTCATGCTTTAATGTGGTTTAATAAGAAATCTCCTTGAGCCCTTCGCTTATTAATGAAGATTTTTACAGAACCTACATGATGATTTATTAGCAATAAACCATACTAAATGCATATTGGGAAAAGTGCGAAGGTGGCGGGGACGAACGAGAGCAATTACGATTTGGGATTTTTGTAAACCTGCTAACCTGGGAACCTGCGATATTGCAGTTGTGAAAGGTTGAAAATAAACTAAGTGTTGTAATGCGGTCATTTGGACTCAATATAGGAGATATGAGATACTTAGGAGCTCAAGGAGTCTGATGGTCAACATGTAGATCGTGGATCTTTTGGGTGCAAAATGTATATCACAGAACATGGGATATGAAAGTTTGAAACCCACCAACCTGGGAACCCACGACTATAAATGGTTAAGTATATGATGATACGAAGATTGATCAGACTCATGATATGGGAATAGGAAGTGAGAATCCGCGAGTCCGCCAACTCGCCATTTTTTGAAAAAGTGACTAAGTACAGTAATTAGAAAGGGAGAAAAGAAAAGGGGAATTTGGGTAAGTATAGAATATGGAAAAGAAATGGAAAAAAGGGTTGGGTATGTGTTATATTCTTTAGACGAGTAGTTTAGAAAAAAAAATTCCTCAGGAAACATGTCACATTTTTGCCTCGTTTTCATGTTGCCTCAATTTTCATGTCCATTGTTGGGTGGTTTTTTGGCACATGGTTTTTTGTCAATGGTTTTCTATTTCTGGTTAAGGAATTAGGGTTGTTGACTAATCCAGGTCATTGGGTTAGGGTTTTGGATGTCTTTGGCTCCTATATGTATATTGTATTGCAAACAATGTATCACTATGAATGAATATATAATATGTTGGTTTTCCCGATTTGGGTTTCCATGGGAAAAATATCTATGTAATGTTTGTATTTTCCATTGTATCTTTTCTGTTCATTTACCGAAAATATGTTTGCAGTAAATATTGTACAAGGTTAAAATCTACATTTGGTATCAGATCTTTTTTGGCTTCAGGGGGACACCTTTGTGGTCAACGGTTTGGCTCGGGACTGTGATAAGCCTTGTTAGAGTGGGAGATCTATGGTATTGATTTTTCAGGTGAAAAGAAATGGTGAACGATTCGAAAATGGAGATCGAGAAGTTTAATGGGAAAAGTTTTAAGTTGTGGAAGCTCAATATGGAAGATCTGTTGGTGGACATAAATGAGTGGATCGCAGTATATCTAGGTACTGCACCTACAAGAACTTCAGCAGATGACTGGAAAATGTTGGATCGAAAGGCAAAGAGAACAATCCGACTGTGTATCTCAGATTCAGTATTACTAAATGTGTCAGAGGAATCTACAACCAAGGATTTATGGGATAAGTTAGGGAAGTTGTATCAATCTAAGTCTCTAGTAAATAAACTATTCTTGAGAAATAAGTTGTATAATGTGAGGATGAGATATGGAGACTCGATGGTAGAGCATTCAAACACCTTCAATATTGTGGTAAGTCAGTTAGTATATGTTGAGATTAAAATTTCAGATGAAGATAAGTGTATCAATCTACTGTGTTCTTTACTAGACTCGTGGGATAGACTAGTTGTGGCCATAGGTAGTAATACAACTTCCTTGAAGTTTGATGAAGTGGTCTCATCCTTGTTGTCGGAGGAGATGAGATGGAATAATATGAAAGGACAGAGCACAGACACATTATTTGCAAGAGGAAGCTCCCAAGAAAGAAATAGATCTAAGTTCTAAAGTGGGAGATCTAAGTCTAAGGGTAGATATAAATCTCCTGGAAATTTTGTAAAGGTATGTTGGAGATGTGGAAAAGAAGGGCACTACAAAAAGCAGTGCAGATCCAAATTTGAGAAAAAGAAGGGATCTAAAGAATCTCCTTCTACAGAAGAAAATACCTCTAAGGAAGAAGGAGGGGATGTGTACTTGGATTCTTTAAGCACACATGCAGATCATGAGGCATGGTTTCTTGACTCAGGTGCATCCTTTCATATGACTCCCCGCAAGGAGTGGTTCTGTGAATATGAAAGGTATAATGGAGGTAATGTTTTCTTAGGTGATGACTCGAAAACCAGAATCATAGGTCAAGGAAAATTCAAGTTGAGGATTATAGATGGAAGGATTAGAACACTACCTGGTGTTCTTCACATCCCAGGATTTGCCATAAATTTGATTTATGTAAGCAAAATGGACAATGCAGGGTAAAAACAATATTTGAAAAGGAAACCTAGAAGATGGTTCGAGGAGCAATGGTGTTGTTGAAGGGAGTTCGATTTGGAAATATGTATAATATGCAAGGAAGCACTATTAGTGATGGGTGTAATAGTTCCATTGTTCCTGATATTGGAGTTGAATAAGAAAGAACTCCTACAGTCTCTGGAGAAAAGGTTATGTTGTGGCACCAAAGGCTGGGGCATATCAGAGAGAAGGGTCTTTGACTACTACATGGTAAAGGTAATGTTGAAGGTATGTCTATCTTCTCTTTGGATTTTGATTTCTATGAACATTGTGTATATGGGAAGCAAAATCGGGTAATATTCCCCTCTGGTGTAATGAGGGAAGAAGGAATTTTATAGCTAGTTCACATTGATGTTTTTGGACCTGTTTCGGTCCCATCATTGGGAAATTATGTGTACTATGTCTCATTTATAGATGAATTCTCGAGGAATACTTGGATATATTTCCTCGGGAAGAAATCTGAAGTCTTTGACAGGTTTAAAGAGTTGAAGGCTCTTGTTGAGAATCAAATAGAGAGAAGAATTAAGGTGTTGAGGATAGATAATGGCAGAGAGTTATGCGGGAATGAATTTGAAGAATTCTATAATAAGTATGGTATAACAAGGCATAAGACTACTCCATATACACCTCAATAAAATGGAGTTACAGAAAGGATGAACAAGACCTTGATGGAAAAAGCAAGGTGCATGCTCAGTGGTGTCGGGTTAGGGCAAGAATTCTAGGCAAAGGTAGTGGGTACTGCATGTTACCTAGTCAACAGATCACCCTCATCAATGTTGGATGCAAAGAATCCACAAGAGGTATGGAATGGTAAGCAACCTTCTCTCACACATCTCAAGGTATTTGGCTATGATGCATATGTTCATGTTCCAAAGGAAAACATGAGTAAGCTAGATAATAAGGTTGAAAAGTGTATCTTTATTGGATATAAAGATGGTCTCAAAGGTTATAAACTTTGGAACCCAGAATCTAAGAAGGTAGTGTATAGTCGAGATGTGGTATTTAGAGAAATGAAGGATGTTGTTAAACAAAAAGTCCTACCAAGTAAGGAAGAACCAGAGAAAATAGAGTTTGATTTAAAGGATGATGAATCAAACTCTACAAAAGAACATGAATCAGAAGAAGAAGATCCTCATACTCCAGTATTGAGGAGATCGGTTCGAGAAAGAAGGCTACCAGAAAGGTATACTCCATCTAATTTTTGTTCAAATTTTTCTTTGTCTATTACTGATGATGATCCTAGAACTATCAGGAAAGCAGTGGATTTAGAGGATGGAAATCTCTAGAAAAAGGCCATGGATGAAGAAATGGTAGCCTTGGATAAGAATGAGGCTTGGGATCTAGTGGAGTTGCTAACTAGAAGAAATCCCATTGGCAACAAATGGGTATTTAAAAAGAAGCTAAATGAAGAAGGAAAAGTGGAGAAATAAAAAGCTCAATTAGTAGCAAAGGGTTATTCCCAGGTTGAGGGAATTGATTTTGGTGATATTTTTTCTTCTGTCGCCAATTAACCTCTATAATATTTTTGTTATCTGTTGTTATTGCATTTGATTTTGAAGTAGAATAGATGGATGTGAATACAACATTCCTACATGGGGATCCGGAAGAATAAATCTATATGAAGCAACCAGAAGGATTTGTTGTGAAGGAAAAGAGGGAGCTGGTATGCAAGATGAAAAAGTCCATGTATGGTTTAAAACAATCGCCAAGGATTTGGTATCAAAAATTTGATACTTATATGTTGGGACTTGGTTTCACAAGAATCAAAGAGGATGATTGTGTGTATTTTAAATTAATTGGTGATCATTTGATTTATTTGGTCTTGTATGTGGATGACATGTTGTTGATAGGAAACAACAAGGAGATTATCCAGGATGTGAAAAATTAGTTGTCCTCTAAATTTGACACGAAGGATCTCGGTGCTTCAAATTTCATTTTGGGCATGGAAATTAAAAGAGATCAGAAAAAGAGGAAACTCTGGTTAAATAAGAGAAAATATGTCAAGATAATGTTGCAAAGGTTTGATATGCAGGAATGTAAACCGGTCAAGGTTCTTATTCCTGTTGGTGTAAAGTTATATGCAGATGAGTGTCCCAAGACACAGGAAGAGAAGGAGGACATGTCTCATGTTCCATATGCGAGTGCAGTTGGCAGTTTGATGTATGCAATGGTTTGTACTAGATCGGACATTTCACATGCAGTGGGATTTTTGAGTAGGTATATGTCAAAACCAGGGAAGGAGCATTGGATAACAGTAAAAAGGGTTTTCAGGTATTTGCGTGGCACTGCTAGCTATGGATTGTGCTACCAAGGAAGAACAGGATTGGAAAAAGTGTTGGATATACATGGATTTTTGGATGCAGACTGGGCTGGGGATCTGGATCGTAAGAGATCTACAAGTGGGTATGTGTTTAACCTGTTTGGAGGAGCAATAAGTTGGATGAGAAAAAGACAGGTTGTAGTGGAACTTTCAACTGTAGAAGTTGAATATATGGCAACCACTTATGCAAGTAAGAAATCAATATAGTTACAAAGATTGTGTTCAGGTATTGGGTTGGTACAACAAGATGTAAGGATAGATTGTGATAGTTAGAGTGCAATTTTTCTGGTGAAGAACCCGAATTATCATTCAAAGACAAAAGCATATTGATATTCAATATCACTTTGTGAGAGACATGGTTGAAGGAAAGAAAGTGTTGTTGATGAAGGTGGACACTTTGAAGAATGTTGCAGATTCGTTAAAAAAATATGTGAGCACTGAGAAGTTCTCTTGGTGTAGAGGATCCATGGGCATTGTTGCCCTGGATTGTTGACTATTTAACCCTGTAACCCCCTGTATGCAAAGAAAACAACAAGTGGGAGAATGTTGGGTATGTGTTATATTCTTTGCACGAGTAGTTTAGAAAAAAAAATTGCCTCGGGAAACATGTCGCATTTTTGCTTCGTTTTTTGTGTTGCCTCGAATTTCATGTCCATTGTTGGGTGGTTTTTTGGCACATGGTTTTTTGCCGATGGTTTTCTATTTCCGGTTAAGGAATTAGGGTTGTTGACTAATATAGGTCATTGGGTTAGGGTTTTGGATGCCACTGGCTCTTATATGTATAATGTATTGTAAACAATGTATCACTATGAATGAATATAGAATATGTTGGTTTTCCCGATTTGGGTTTCCAATGGAAAATTCTCTGTGTAATGTTTTTATTTTCCATTGTATCTTTTATGTTCTTTTACTGAAAATCTGTTTGTAGTAAATATTGTACAAGATTAAAATCTACAAAAAGAAGTTGGGAGATTAGAAAAGGGGAGGGAAATTTTGGAAGCAGGAATTGATCTCAACACCTCCCCAATTCACTGGGGGAGAGATCTCACATCTAGCTCAAGACCACTTAGGTTAACCCTCATGACTTATCATATAACATAGTATATATTTGTAAAGTTTGTTATTTTAAAAAAATAGAAAATTAAAAGCATTTTATCTTGGAGTGTACAATTCATATGAAGATTAGATTTCATTTTAATGCATTTGTAATACCATTGATATTTAGAATGTGTTAATTCATGAAATCAAAGAGAACTCAACAATCTTATTTGAAAGCTATTTTAATTTTAAAACAACATAATAATAATAATAAATAATAATTTCCTTTTCTCTATAAATATCTAATAAACTATTATTGATCTCATTAAATGGTAAACTCATCATCCTCCTCCTCATCATAAAAATACATGTTATAATCTCAAAATCTCAATAGAAAGTAAGATGAATATAAATTTTGTTTAACTTAGAAACATTAACTTTATTAGAAACTCTCACTTCACTTTATCTTATCTTTGTTACTATTTTAATACATCATTTAAATAAACATAATCATAGTAAAAATAAAATAAAATATTAATAACCAACTTAGCACTTTATAAAATTTGATTAATATACCAATAAATGATGAACAATAATATTAATATTGATTATTTATAATATAGTTTCAATGGGATTAATGGTTAAGAACGTGTGCTTACTTCTTAAAAGTCACATGTTTAAATCCACAAGAGTAATGTATGTACACCTCCATAAACTAAATAGTTAAATCATTGTGTGAAAAGGTCCTTTGTACCACAACAAAGGGGTTGATTTGGAATGTATAGAGATTGAAATGAAACACACACAAAAATATAGCAGAGAGCACAGTATATAGTGAAAACCCAACTTATATTAATGAATAAATTAGTGGAATATTGTATAACACAAACTAGCTAGAATAATGGTAGCTTATCTCTGAAGGGAGAGAGAGATTGCAGCTATGCTCATTCATAAAAAGATAATACAAGAGGTTGAAAGGATGGCATTTTAACATAAAACAAGAACCCTAAAGGTCCAAAACCATAAACATAGGAGGCAAAGCACCAAAAGTTGTTTTGAAATGCCAAAATGTATTTTTGGGTGTTAATTTCTACATCAACTTTTCGAGAATGTAACTTTCGCATACAATCTCCATTTGGCACATGTAGTAGCTCATTGGAAATCTCTAATTGATGAAAACAATAAACAATTATGGCATGGCTCTACCAAAGGTAAATCCAAGATGGCATCGCTTGTCTAAATTAAATCTCATTAAGGGCCTCAAAATGGACCCAGAAAATCCTAGAAAATCATAACAAGAATGCCTAGATGGAGAACTATATTGATTTAGTGGAAGAGGTCGGTAGCCACTAATATCCACTTGGATCATTCATACCCCTTTAGGAAGCAATGGTCCCCATTGCGTCAAGTTCCCACAGTAGATGGGGAAACTTTTGATGAATCTGAATCTGGGTGAGCCATTTTCCTAATTGAAGAAGTTGTCCTTCTTTGACAAACCCAATAGAGTTGTATGCTCTGCTAGAGGGAACCGTTCGTCTTGGTGTCCATGATCCAATCCAATGTATCCTACTCAAGGCAATCATGATTGAGTTATATAGAATCCAATTTCTTAGCCACCTTCAAAGTGTCTAGCAAAGGTGGGAAATATGGTCTAAGCAACTCCACATTAAATACTAGGTGTAAGCCAAGGAAAGGAGGAATACTCAATTTGAAATCATTTTCACCCACAACCTTTGTGATGATGTAAGAACCATATCAAAGTGGTTTGATCTTCTTGTGGGGACCCATGAGTCACTCTTTTTTTAAATGCAACTTGGCCTTGACACCAACCTGAAATTTGTGTGGAACCTAATACTGGTCATGTTGTTGCTTGTACTTGGCATTGGCCTTCTGCAATATATCATGAAACTATTGTTGGAGGTGTTATATTCGTTCAAAAATTTGTCTTCTTCTCTTGTCTCAGTATGAGCATGAGAGGACTCTATCAATGAAGATGGAACGAGAAGAGCTACATTAATGGGGGATAATGGTTGGAACCCCAAGCATACCTAAAAAGGGTTGTGCCCAATAGAGTTGTGGAGGGATTTTTTATAGCTATGCTAAACATATGGAAGAGTCCCATCCCATGTACATGGATGTTTGGAATTGTACATGTGCAAGATATGCACAATCTTCCTGCTGACCACTTTTGGTTCCCCATCTGTTTAGGGGTGAAAAGAAATTGATTTGGTCAACTTGGTGTCCATCAAAGACCATGGGTTGGACCAAAAGGTACTAAGTAACCTGCTATCCTATTTGAAATAATAGTCCATGGTATCCCAAAATGAACCCAAACATGCTCAAAGAAGAGCCTAGTAGTGACCTCGACTGTGATACTCTTTTTACATGGTGCTAAAATGGAAATTCATGACCATTCTTGGTGGAGGGAAAACCTGACATGTAATCCATGGAGAGTGACTCTCAAGGATTTTTTGGGAGAGGGAGAGGAGTGTACAACCCTTGCTTCTTAATGGATGGTTTAGCAATGGAAAAGGTAGTGCATGAACTAATATATTGGTCGATGTCCCATCAAAGCTTTGGCCAATGGAAATACTTTTGAAGTACTATTATTAGCTTTTCCACATTGAAGTGCCTTTCCACTTGATTGTAATGTGCCTCCCAAATTAGCTTTTCACGCTCACTTGAAGGAACACAAAGATGGCCCAGATAGCACAAGAGTGCATCTTGGAGGTGGAAGTTTGGGACTTGTTTCCTTGCACTTAGTGTTTGATACGTAGCAGTGAAGTTAGAGTCATTGTTATATAATTTTGGCCACTTGAAGGTCTCATTCCCATAGGAGTTAAGAATTGTGGTTAGTGCCACAACCAGGGCTCAACTAAGGTAGTTTGCAACACAGTTTTCACTAACCTTCTTGTACTTAATGTTCAAGTGGAATTGTTGTAGGTATGTGGACCACTTCTAATGGCAATCATTCTACAAATTTCCTTGTGTCTACATGAATTGTAGAGTCTTGTGATCAATGTGGATGATCGTTTCCTTTTCCCAAAATATAATGCTTCCATTATCGATATGCATGCACATCGAGTACATCTCTTTGTCACAGGGGGGATATCTATAAATAACATTATATAACATCTTACTATGACAATCCATTGGATGTCCTTACTAATTTAGGACTACACCAATAACATAATCATAGGCATTTGTTTCAATCTTGAATGGTTGTTGTAGGTCTAGAAATGTGAGGACTGGTGTGGAGCAGAGGTGTTGTTTCATATTCTGGAATGCTTTCTATTGTGATTCATACCAGGAAAAACTTGGATTCAGCTCCACCTTTGGTCACTTGAATTAGGCCCCTACATTACAAGTTAGCAAGGCCCAAGAAGTTGTGAAGCTCTATCAGAGTTGTTGGGGTTGGGAAATCGAGAATGACTTGGATCTTGGCTAGGTCCACATGCACCCCATGTTCATCCATGATGTATCCCAAGTATTGGATTCTATGATTTCCAATTGAGCATTTCTTTGTATTGGTGTATAAATTATGTTGTTGTAGGGTGCTTAAGACATGTTGAATGTGTTGAAAATGTTTTTCCCAGGTCCGACTAAAGATGAGGATTTCATATAAATATACAACCACACAAGATTTTGTGAATGGTCCTAGGATATCATCCATCATTCTCATGAATGTCGCTAGAGAATTAGTCAAGCCAAAAGGCATGAAAAAACACTCAAAAAGGCCTTCTTTATATCTGAAGGTTGTATTCTATACATCGATTTGTTTTATTGGAACTTGGTGGTAACCTGATTTTAGATCAATCTTGATAAAGAAATTGGTACCCTTGATCTAGTCAAGAAGGTTGTCAATCTGGGGGATTTGATATTGGTTCTTGATAGCTATTTTGTTTAGGTCTCTGTAATCAATACAGATTCACCATGTCCCATCCTTCTTCTGTACCAACACAATAATGTTTCTACAAGATGAGGAGCTCGATCGAATGTGACGCTTTCTAATGAGCTCATAAATTCAATGCTTTATTTCCTCAGTATTCATAAGGGAGTGTCTATATATGGGACAATTGGGCAAGGGAGACCAAACTATTGATTCAATGTGATGTTTGACCTGACAGTGCAAAGGCACCTTTATAAGTGAGGCAACGATGTCTCCATATTCATCTACCACCTTGTCCACCTACTTTTGTTGCGTAGAGAGATCCTATGTTGAAGTTGTGGTGGTTGCAATGATATTTCGCTCACCTTATGACCAAACCATGAAGTGTAAAAAAATTGTAGTCTAAGAGATTACCTTTTGGCAATGTTTTGCCAAGATCGGTGAAATTGTAGTAGTTAGAACTACCTCTAGTACCCTGTAGGACTGGCCTGCCAAGGTAACAATGACACTATCAAGCCAAGATTTGTAAACAACATGATGTTTCCACATGTAAGGTTGTACTAAAATTACATCACAAAGTTCAAGTGGGGCAACATCACACAATACCTCATCTTTGATGGGCTTGATGTTGTAGGATAGGCAGCACAATAGGATGACATGAAGACCTCATCCCTAACTCAACCAACTGATGATGTATGGTTAGGGGTGTGGCATTGTCGACATCTTCAATCTTTTGATAACCTTAGCTGAGATCGAGTTCTTCTAGCTTCTGTTGTCAACAATGAACTGTAGTGGGGTCACTTTCACCCACATTTGATAATGGAAGAGGTGATCCCCCTCCTCAAGCTCCTATGATTCATCTGGTTGGATCTTTGCAGTTGTGATGGTAGCATTGGGTTATACATTGATAATATACTTTCCTTTATCCCGTTCTAAATCAAAGATTGAGTCAAGGTCTGACTCTTTTCTGTAAGCTTGGACAATAATGATTGTTTCGAGCAACATTCAATAGTGTTGTGCCAAGGTCTCTTGTGGAACTCACACCATTTTCTAGTGTCCTTCAAATTGTCATTACCATTATTTGCCTACAACTTGTACCGGTTGTCTTGCGGTTGGATCTCCTTGTTCTGTTCATTATTCTATGATTTAGGTTCGTCTTTACCATACTTCTGTTGTGGCAGATTTACAAACCCAAACTCCCACTTATTCCGTTGCTTAAATTTCTACTTTATTTTGACAATATATTGGTAAGCAACTCCCAATGACGGGATTTCCAAGATATCCATCTCTACTTGGATGTACCTGTGTAGGCCACTATGGTATTTCAAAACAAGGTGCCACTTAGAGTCTCTGATACCCAACATTGATCCTAAGTTATGGAAGATGTTGGTGTACTCCTGCATTGTCTGGTCTCTCTCTTGATGTAGAGACATCCATCTAGTGTATTGATCATCATAATTTCCAACATGGTAGAATTCCTCCTTGAGGGAATAAACAAAAGCTACCCAAGTGGGTCCTATTCTCAATGCTATAGACTCATCTTCATTATGTCTCTCCCAGTAACCTTCCCACCAATCTTTGACATGGGGAAGGGATTTAAGGAGCACGAAGGTGATCTTTTCAATGGTAATTTTTTTTAACAGAGTAATAACCCTCTAAAATATTTAACCATTTCTCCAAAGCATCTGCATCTATTTGGCCTTCAAATAAAGGGATATCAAATTTAAATTTTACCTCGAAGGGTGTCGCACCTTCAAATTGACCATTTGTTGAAAGTGCCTCGCCTATTGCCGATAGTCATTGAAGGATCTACATGAAATTTTCCATCATCTCATTCCTCTGTTGTGCGAGGAATTTCTTGAGCAACATCTTCATAGGATCTCTTGCTTTGTTGTCTCTCCTTTCCCCTATCATGGGAGGCCACTTGGGCTAGCGAGAGTGATTGTCTTCTAGTGAAACTATCTTGAGACCCAACTCTCTATACCTTGACCTTATCGAGGACATGCACAAAGAAACAATAAAGATCATATTGCTTTGATACCACTAATCTGGATTTTATAGAGAATGAAATGAAACAAACACATAAATATAGCAGAGAGAATAGTAATATAGTGAAAAACCAACTTCTATTAATGAATAAAATAACAAAATATTGTAGAATACAAACTGGCTAGAATGGTGATAGATTATCTTTGAAGAGAGAGAAATGGTAGGTATGCTCATTCGCAAAAATCTAATACAAGAGGCTGAAATGATGGCCTTTTAACATAAAGCAAGAACTCTAAAGGTCCAAAACCCTAAACCTGGGAGACAAAACACCAAAAGGTGTTTTGAAATGCCAAAACATATTTTTAGGCGTTAGTTCTACATCAACTTTCCAAGAATGTGACTTTCGCATACAATCTCTGTTTGGCGTGCATAATAGCTCATTGGAAATATCTAACTGAGGACAACAATAAAATAAAATAGCCTATCTTTGCCGAAGGTAAATCCATGATGACATTACTTGTCTAAAAATATCGTTAAATCCCAAAATATCCCAAAAAATCGTAACAAGACTATTTGGATGGATAACCATGTTGATTCGGTGGAAGAGGTGGGTGGCCACCGATATCTTCTTGGATACGGGGTATCATATGTTAATTTGGTGTCAACCTTAAATTATATTATTAATTATTGTTATTATTATTATTATTAAAGATTTGTAATGGTTTATTTTTTCCAAGGAAAAGCTTGCAAGGAAACCACAGGCATTTCCTTACATTTTGCAATGGTACCTAGTGGAAACTCATCAATACTAATTACAATACCTAACTCGATAACAACCTTGAATGAAATACATAACAAAAGAAACTAACCTAGAGGATTGGATTCGAGACCTTCCACATGAAACTCAAAAAACTTAACCACTTAAACTAGCTCATCAAGCTAGAAGATTTGTAATGTTATATGAAAGGTATTTTTGACATTTAAGTTAATTAATATATTAGGGACAAAACACCATAATTATAAAACATTAATATAGAATGTGTCTACTTGGAAGTTAAATTTAGGAGTAGGAGAGGTCAACAATTTACTCCTTTTCCAAATTATTCTTATTAAAATTTAACAATATAATCTCTTTTAAAATTCATCATCAAATTAATTGAAATTATAAATTCTTCATACAAATAGATTTGATAGCACCAAAAAAAACTCATATGTATGTAAGTTATGTAATTTATGAATCTGACATATTATTTCATCAAACAAAATCAAATATTGCTCAACTTTTTATTAAAAAAAATCAATTTAATCTTTCATTGTTTTTTAATGATTTTTTTTTTATTAAAATGACAACCTAATCTATACAATGATTTTTTTTTATTAAAATGACAACCTAATCTATAAAAACTTTAAAAACTAGTTTCATATTTATACAACATACTTCACCAAACATGTAATATAATACTATTTTTTTTATTTTATTAAATAAAAATTACCATCCTAAAAATGATATATACTAAAAGTCTCATGAACCTTATTTTATTAAATAAAAATTGCCATGCCAAAGATGATATGGACTAAAAGTCTCATGAAACCTAACTTATGGGAAACGATTTTAACCAATAAATTATTTTTAATGTTTATTAATGTTGTTATTAATTTTTAAAATTTATTAATTTATTTATATTTTTTCCAAATATATATTAAAAAAAAATTATTTTTCATCAAGTGAAATAAATAATACTCATTTCTTTTAATTATTCTAATTAAAAATATACATTTTACTAAAGAATAAAGTTGAAACTTGCACTTGTTTTATCGGAGTCAAAAGAGATTAACTGCAATATCAGAGTCAAACAAGGTTGTCCCTTGTCCCCTACCTTTTTGGCATATACATTGATAAATTAGAAGAATGCTTGGAAAAAGCATGTTGTGTCTACCCTACTCTCACTGGTATAGTCATCAATCTTCTTCTTTATGCCGATGATATTGTTCTTATGGTAAGGAGTCCCCATGATCTTGAAAACCAACTAACAATCCTCAAGGATTTTTTCTCCAATATGGGTAAGTCTGTTAATACTGATAAGACTAAGGTCATGATTATTAAATCCACTAAGATCCCTTATGATACCTTTGTATATGACAACAACAACTTGGAGGAAGTGAATTCATACAAATATCTTGGAATTGATATTCACCACAAGCTTAATTGGAATTATAGCATTGAGAAAAGGATTATTGGGGGATGGAAAGCTTATTATGTGCTTGAAAACAATTGTAAATCAGCTGATCTTTGGAGTTGGGATAAGAAGAAACTCCTCTTTGAGACTCTTGTTACACCTGTCATTCTTTATGGATGTGAAGTCTGGGGTTGTAGTATCTCTCGTGAATCCTAGAGAAAGATAGAGCAAATACAAAAGAATTTTATAACCTATATTCTCAAAATTAAAGGAAATACGTCTTATCCCATCCTCCTCGTAGAAGCTAGTCTCTCCCCTATTAAGAGCATGGCTATGACTAGATACCTAATGTATAAGAACAAGTTAAACAACATGGAAGACAAGAGGCTACTTAAAATTGCTTCCAAATCAAGTCATAACCACCATCGACTCAAGCAAGGATGGCATAAAAACGCCCGATCTTGGCTAAACTATTGGGGAATCATGGAAGAAACCATTTTGCAAAATAAAGATACTATTAAAAAAAAAGTCAAGTCAAAATTTAAAGAAAAAATGTGGTGTGATAAAGAGTCAGAGGAAAAAAGAAAATTAAGGTATTATAAAGATGTAATCAACCCTAATCTAGAAGATCAAAATTATCTATTTGTTTTGCCAAGTATAAAGAAAAAAATAAGCATTGCTAAGATAAGAACAAATTCTCACGAGCTCCATAGTG
>ML794074.1:47551-73349 GCA_009831015.1 Picea engelmannii
ATATATATATATATATATATATATAATGTTTGGCGGAATCAACAACTAGTTGGGCATGTGCTCGCGTTACACGTGGCCGTGTTATCCAACTGCTACCACTATAACCTCCAGGTGTGCCCCCAATGCCCCTTACGCGACACACATTGTAAGTCAGGGGGAATTGAACTCGAAACCTCATGGAACTTCATTTTCACGGCACTTGTCAATTGAACTGCCCCCCACGACTAATAAATTTTAATATTATATCAATAAAATAATTATATTAAAATTTTAACCTAAATCAACATTTTAATAAACCTTAATATTATATCAATAAAATAATTATATTAAAATTTTAACCTAAATCAACATTATAATGAACCTTAATATTATATTAATAAATTAATTATATTAAAATTTTAACCTAAATCAACATTATAATGAACCTTAATACCAAATTAATAAATGAAGATATATAAGGGTGGGCATCATATTAATTTGGTCAAAGCATATATATCAAAAATTTAACTTAAATCAACATCACAACGAACCTTAATATTATATTGATAAAAAAAAAATATTATAATATAAACAAAGAGATATGCAAACCCTTTGATTTAAAATTATTTTTAACCATATCTTTCTATATTAATAATAAACAAAAAAAAAAATAACATATTTTAATATAAAAAAAAATATACAAACCCTTTCAATTAAAATTATTTTTAACCATACTTTCATAATTCAAAATTATTTTTAACCATACTTTCATAATTCAAAATTATTTTTAACCATACCTTCATATTGACATAAAATTATTATTTATTACATTAACATGATTTCATGCTATACGAAAATGAGAATGAGATTGGTGTTGTTGTACTTACTACTAGAATACAATGTGATAAACCCATTATCTTGTTAAACTATAGGAAAATTATATTGGTGTTGCTTTTTTATAGAAAATTTCACTTTATATTATTTAAAATATAAATTATTTGGTTACATAGGTCTATCACTAGAGAGCTTAAAAAAACATCAAATGGATATTCAAGATCTATTCCATCTCCCCATACATCATGATAATATGAAATGGCTACTAATAGCCCCCCAAAAAACCCAAAAACTGTATCCATACAACATACATTGAAAATCAAAATGTCCCTCAACTGATTTTTAAAAAGATCTTCCACCTTTCACCCAACAAATGTTCAAAGCCATCAGAAACCTAGAAGAGATCTATAGACAAAGGAGGACCCTCATGTTCCTCAACACATTGAAAATAGATTATTTTCCCAAGATGCTTGTGAAGCGCTTGCTTTGAAAGGCTATCCACTTCTGAGTTGTCTTCTCTAAACACATGCTCAAATGAAATGTGATGGAAAAGTTTTATAAGTTCAACCAATCTGTCCTTCCAGCATTCCAACGTAATCACCTGTAAGTGCCCTTTCCCACGCAGCCAGTCGATGACGATCTTCGAATCTCCCTGCACAGTGAATTTTGTAATATAGAGCTGGGATGCAAGAGTAAGTAGTGCCCACACACCCAACAATTCTTCCCTTGTATTAGTGCCTGGACCACAATTTAAAATCCATTTGAAAGTACGGTCGTCCAGAGTCGTGATAACCCCTCCAACCCCACTATTAGATCTAGATGACATAGCTGCCCCATCAAACCAACCAGCTGCGCCAACCGCCACTCTCCTAGCAGCCCTCCTCCTTTTAACCGGAGCTTTCACAGGATTTGAATAAGCATACACTGCTAATAACGCCTGGAATGCCACTCTATGGGCTGAGGGGAGCCTATCTTAAAAAATAGCATTATTCCGATTATTCCAAATATACCAGCAGGCGAAAACATGCAACGTAGGGAGCATTCCTTGCCATGAGAACCAATTTTTGAAACACTAAAAAATGGTGTTTCCAATCCACAATCCCGAGCAATTCCTAGATGGATAGATTCTTGCGCAGACTGTGCATGCAAATGGACTCTCGACAAACAGGTGAAATACTGACTCCAAACTCTGTTTACATAAGATACAAATACCAGGACCGGTGAACCCACGACGCTGGAGATTCTCCCACGTGAGAATTTTATTCTCCACCACTAGCCAGATGAAGAGTTTAATTTTTAATGGGCAGTTCCAGGTCCAAAGTTTCTTCTGCCACCTGCCTACCACAAAGCTCCTTTTTTTTTCGATCACCTCATATATATTTTTGACTATAATAATACCAGATGCATCTCCACCTATCCATCTTAGATCATCTAACCATCTAGTTAAATGAATCCCATTTCACTATAATCTTATTCACAATCAGTATTGTTGTACTTACTACTAACCATAATGTGATAAACCCATGAACTTGTTAAATTATGTCCAATAATACATTAATCTTATTCACAATCAGTATTGTTGTACTTACTACTAACCACAATGTGATAAACCCATGAACTTGTTAAATTATGTCCAATAATACATTGAAGTAATTATGTGTAAAGATATTTATTATTAATTTTTAATAATAAATTTTATTTTTAATTTTGAGAAATAACGAATCTAATATTGCATTAACATATTAACACATGCACTTTATTTTAGATTTTACAATTTCTTTCCATATTAACCATGTTTTTATCAATGAACTATGATATAATCTTCTTACCATGAGATAAACACCATTTCCTTTTATGTCTTATAATATAATATATAATTATTTCATAATTCAAGTATTTTTTTTTAGATTTTTTGATTTATAAATATTTCAATATTTTCTATTTAATAATTATTGTTTTTAAACTTTTTGATTTATAAATATTTTAATATTTTCATTTTTAATATATTGAAATATAGAAATGGTGTTTTCAAGAATATTTAATTTGATTTGTTTTATTTTTCTAATAAATTTCATCTCAACATTGTTATCATTTTTTTTGTTTGTTAATTTGTGGATTTAGGGGCATCTAAGCCGTCAAAATCACCCGGGGATCGCACCCGGCCTGAGCCACACCAACCCTTAACATCAAGGTGTCCCCATGGCTCCAGGTAAAGCCCTCACGAGAATTGAACCTTGCCCAATGGTGAAAAACTCCTCGCTTTCCACCATTGGATCCAACCCCTTTGGGCATCTCAACATTGTTATCATTATCAATACTAACATTAACTTAAAATTTGAAAGCTATATATAATCTCTTTAGATTTTGATAATTTAAAAAAAAAACATTTTGATAATATCTATTCAGATTTTGATAATGTTTTAAAAAATATTTTGATAATATTTTATCAATTTAAAATTGAATGTATAATTAAAAAATATAATAATAATTATTTTATTATTATTTTTTAAAAATGAAATTCGATTAATTTTGATAATGTTTTATCATTTTAAAATTTAATGTACAATTAAAAAATAATAATTAATTTAAAATAAAATTTGATTGATTTTGATAATGTTTTATCATTTTAAAATTTAATGTACAGTGAAAATAATAATAATTAATGTTTTGAAATAAAATTTGATTGATTAGTAAATTGGAATGGTGATATGAAGTATGACCAAAAAAAAATGTTTTTGCTTAGTTAAAAGTTTGTCTTGTGAAAACCTAGTAGTGTGGTTTCCCATTATAATTTTTTTTTGAAATGATGATATTTCTTTTAATAAAATTCAAGTGGATATAGATACAACTTATTCAAACTATTTAATCATAATAAATTAATCAAAGTTGTTTTCTTAAATATAATTTTAATTTAAGAAAATATCAATTAAAATAAAAATTTCAAATCTAATTTTAAGGTTATGGTCAAGTGACACAAAATTGGTGGATGAGACCCTTCTTTGTAGGATAAAGGACCTCTTCAACCATTTAATTGAAGGTGTACATATCCTACCCTACCCTACCCCTTTGAATTTGAACTTGTAACCTCCCAGGAAGAACACATGTTTATGTAAATATTCTATAAGTTTATTTTTATTGAATATATATTTTCGAGTTAAAAACGGTCCAACTTATATATATATATATATATATATATTTTTTTTTTTTATTTCAAAAAATCAATATACAATAATTGAATATAGTTTTTTGAATTTGGATTAAAATTTAAGATGGTGATTGATTGGTTAAGAGTTTATCTTTTTAAATTTAAAAAAAATGTTAATGACTCAATACCCAAAGATATCTAGGAGTGAAAAGTTCCAAGGACCACATGAGTGAAAATATGCCATGTCCTTCCAAGGACTACATGAGTGAAAATATGCCATCCTAAAGACATGTAAAAATGAAAGTTTATCTTTCTAAGGACCACATGCCAAAGTGAAAGTTTGTCCTCTTAAGAACCACATGCAATAACCACATGTAAGAGTACAAATCTATCTAAAATCCCTAAATATAACATTTTAATTAACATGTTTTTTCTTAGATTATATGGAAGAGTGAAAGTCTACCCTAAAATGGCAAGTATACCATTTTAATTAACATGGTTTTTCTTAAACAATAATGATGAATAAACCCACAAATAACCTCCAATGATTCCTTTAGAAAATCTCCTTGACATTGTATTTTAGATGAAGTATTTTGGATGTCTTGTTAAAGATTTATATGCTCTATATCTCTCGATATAGACAGGGTAACTATGAATGGCAGTATGTAAAAAAAATTATATCTTTAATATAATTTTGAGTAAATTTTCACTTAGAAAACCTCTAATAATTCCTACCTCGGAAATCTCCTTAACATTGTATTTTGGAGAAAATATTTTGGATATCTTATTAAAAACTTATATGTTCTATATGGTTGGATGTAGAGAAGATAACTATAGTATGTTAAAAAAATTATATCTTTAATATAATTTTGAGTAAATTTTCACTTGGAAAACCTCCAATAATTCCTACCTCGGAAATCTCCTTAACATTGTATTTTAGAGAAAATATTTTGGATATCTTATTAAAAACTTATATGCTCTATATCGCTGGATGTAGAGAGGATAACTATGAATAGCAATATGTAAAAGAA
The DNA here is from genome assembly GCA_009831015.1 of Picea engelmannii. Taxonomy (NCBI): domain Eukaryota; kingdom Viridiplantae; phylum Streptophyta; class Pinopsida; order Pinales; family Pinaceae; genus Picea; species Picea engelmannii. Next base: position 52,541 of record ML794074.1, read on the forward strand.
AATATCTTTAATATAATTAAGCAAATTTTCAATTGAAAAACCTCCAATGATTCCTACCTCACCATTGACATTCACAACTAAATATTAATAAATTTTACCAAACCGTAACCCATTATTCTTAGTTTTCGTTAGATTGCAAAGGTCCGTATTTTAAGCGTCGCTGCCCACAAAAATGGGGTACGAGCGGTTAACGAGACGCACCCACCACGTTTAGTTAAAGTTAAATGAATTTAACAGGCAGGTAACAGACTTTTATCTTATCCTAGTGGGGAACATTGCAGATCCTGGATACTTTGTTGTTTTGCAGAGTGGATCGAGGGCGACTTCGCGAAATCCGACAATCTCTGGAGTTTCCCAATGAATGCAATCTGACTGTGCAGATACAGTCCACACCATTTTGTCCCCTTCATTTTTATTACTAAATTACCAATGCCCGAAAGTAATTTATTTCTCTAGTGCCCAGGGCTTCTAGATTGGTTCGGGATTAAACCCCCTGATAATTATCAGAGACCCATTTTGATTAAATGATACCCACTTTGATATAAAGGGCATAAATTTGAGCTGTATTCCTCAAATACGGTCATCTCTACAGTTTTCATGGCTCCAAAACGGGTTCAGGATTGAGTCCTTCGCCCTCTTATAAACTTCACAGAATCCCATTTTGATAGAAGCATAGCGTTTTTGATACAAAATACACCCATCTGAAAACGAGCCATACCCATCACCAATTTCTCATCTATGACATTTTTGGACCATTAGGACTTCTCCGAGGTCCAGAAATTTACTGTTCTGTGTAATTTCTGTAGAAATATCAGGAAGACAGGCCAGTTTTNAGCAAATTTTCAATTGAAAAACCTCCAATGATTCCTACCTCACCATTGACATTCACAACTAAATATTAATAAATTTTACCAAACCGTAACCCATTATTCTTAGTTTTCGTTAGATTGCAAAGGTCCGTATTTTAAGCGTCGCTGCCCACAAAAATGGGGTACGAGCGGTTAACGAGACGCACCCACCACGTTTAGTTAAAGTTAAATGAATTTAACAGGCAGGTAACAGACTTTTATCTTATCCTAGTGGGGAACATTGCAGATCCTGGATACTTTGTTGTTTTGCAGAGTGGATCGAGGGCGACTTCGCGAAATCCGACAATCTCTGGAGTTTCCCAATGAATGCAATCTGACTGTGCAGATACAGTCCACACCATTTTGTCCCCTTCATTTTTATTACTAAATTACCAATGCCCGAAAGTAATTTATTTCTCTAGTGCCCAGGGCTTCTAGATTGGTTCGGGATTAAACCCCCTGATAATTATCAGAGACCCATTTTGATTAAATGATACCCACTTTGATATAAAGGGCATAAATTTGAGCTGTATTCCTCAAATACGGTCATCTCTACAGTTTTCATGGCTCCAAAACGGGTTCAGGATTGAGTCCTTCGCCCTCTTATAAACTTCACAGAATCCCATTTTGATAGAAGCATAGCGTTTTTGATACAAAATACACCCATCTGAAAACGAGCCATACCCATCACCAATTTCTCATCTATGACATTTTTGGACCATTAGGACTTCTCCGAGGTCCAGAAATTTACTGTTCTGTGTAATTTCTGTAGAAATATCAGGAAGACAGGCCAGTTTTKCTACCCATCTGGCTCTTGTGGAGGAAGACAGCATGAGGCCCATCTGTGCCCCATCATTCAAGGACCTGGGCCCTCTGTTAGGGTAGGAGGAATCCTGCTGACCTTTTTCTGTAACATTAACAACGGTATTTTTTAGCACCCAAYASGCTGTTTTGAATGCCCAATATCTGAATCTCCCCATTACAAGTGTCACTATTTACTTATGTGCCCTTTGATTTTACCTGACATGAAGATTCATTCAGAATCATATGAAATTGTTGGTTGATGATCCTTATATGTGTCTCTGATCTCTGTGTCATAGAGGCTTCCTTAGGCCTACGAATTTGTTGTATGATTTATTTATGATCTGGTAAGCCTGAATCCTTGGCAGGAATTCTTTGTTGAGGACAAGCAGGTGGTTGCAGAAAAACCTTCTTTTTTTTCCGTGTCTTTAGCCTGGTTTGGTCCTGGAGTGCATATTCAGTATCCTCAGGGCCCTTAGAATGGGGTCCTGCTTATCTACTGATGGGAGGAGTCTGAGTACTCTTCCTCGGTCTGCTTCCACACCTAGGGCCAGCGTGAGGAGGAGGAGGAAAAACAAGAGAAATATGTCTAACATGCCAAATTCGGCTGCTGAAGCGAAAGCAGATGAGCAGATCAGTAGGATTCCTGGCAGGATGTTTGGCAATGGTGCCAGCAATGTAGCTTGCATGTTTACGCAACAAGGCCGAAAGGGAACCAATCAGGATGCCATGCTTGTCTGGGAGGTATAGTCTTCTCTGACTCTCGCTTCTTTGCTTTTTGCAGTTAAGTTAAAAAGATCAGATTGAATGTGACGAGGGTTATTGATAATGGATGATTCAGCCTCTGCTCTGATCTTATGATTGACAGATTTACATATTCTTTGTGAAATTGAAATGACTCACGCATTGAGATGGATCTGATATCAGTTTTGCAATTTTATTCTATTCTAACCCCCGAATGATATAATTGATAATGAATTAACAAATCTCGTATCCAGATGAGAATGGTTCCAAGCAACATGACAGATTGACTGTTAGTTGTTTTACCCAATAGGCAGTACATCAGTCACTTTTGTTAATTGTGATAGTCTAATAGGTTTATAAACTGGCTGGTCGAACAGATATTAGAAATCTACCCGTTTTCAAGGCTAGCTAAATCATATCACTGATTTTCTTTTTGTATCTATATTGCTTGGGTTATGTGAGTGACAGCCTTGCAAATAAATTGCCTGATGGACATGGGAGCGGAGTTAGGATCTAACTCTAGATTGACACACCAGAGATTATCTGATGAACAAAACACTGGATGTACATGGCCTTGCAAATAAATTGCCTGATGGACATGAGAGTGGATTTAGAATCTAACTCCAGATTGACACACCAAGGATTTAAACTCCGATTTTCTCTTAACAGATCACTAATCTTTCCTGATGCTGGACCACAGTTGTTTGGTCTGAAATGTAGAAACTGAAAATATGGATGCAAGGATGCGGTACATCTGGAAGATTCCATAAACAACACCAGTGATTATTTGATGAACAAAACACTGTGGATTGCTTTCTGAATCTGTAGATCTTATTATCATAGATTGGTTCCTATTTAATTTTAACGACACCAGTGCTGCTCAACAAAGTCAATTCGTGGGTGATTATACTGAAAATTGGAAATCCGATTGGAATGGTATAAGATTTGTTTCTTTTGAAAGTCTTATACCAAATTGACACAAGTGGTGGTATTGCAAGTCTGATATCTAGTTAACATGAATGATTGCCTTGTCAACTGACCTACTCAATGAAAAAGTGATTATCTTGTAGATGTTATGCGGCGTTCCCTATTAGCAAACTGATTGTTCAGTAATCTTATGTATTAATGACATAATCATTCTAAAGGCAAGCTGGCGAGTTTTGATGTAACTTTTTACATCCATGAACATATTTTCTTAATGTCTTCTTGCAGGATTTCGGTTCTAGAAAGGACACAGTTTTCTGTGGAGTATTCGATGGGCACGGCCCATTTGGCCATCTAGTTGCCAAGAAGGTGAGGGATTCACTACCATCAAAGCTGAGCAACCAATGGGAAGCAGAGATGAAGGATGATGACAGCATCAAAGAGGCTAATAGCACTGTGGGAAGCATGAATTCTGAGGAATCACTATCAGTTACCATGGACGATGAATGGAGGGAGTCAGCAGATATGGAAGAGAGGGAGAAGTGCCCAGAAATATTTTTGACATTGAAAGAGTCATTTCTGAAAGCCTTCAAAGTAATGGATAAGGAGTTGAGGCTGCATCCTACAATAGATTGTTTTTGTAGTGGAACTACTGCAGTAACTTTGGTGAAGCAGGTAAGGATTGAGAATATCTGTTGTAAGTAACACAGTACATAGAAACAACAGATCTAACAATTGTGTGTTTATCTTTTCATAAATACAGTCTGGTCACGACTCACCTCTTCCTGTCTCCAATTATTGACATAAATTAAAACAAAGAAAAGTATATTTGTGGGCTAAGTATTTTTTTTGGCCTCCTATTATCGACCAGGGACAAGACTTGGTAATCGGTAATGTTGGAGACTCAAGAGCAGTTCTGGGTACAAGAGTTCAAGACAATTCATTGTCTGCAGTGCAGTTGACTGTGGATTTGAAACCCAATCTCCCAAGTAGGTGTTCCTGTTTTCTCTCAAGCATAGTCATATCTTTAAAATTCTATTCTAGTCTAGTTATACCTATTTTGTGATCAAAGATCTAAGATATGCAAACATTGTCTCTTTCCACCAAGGTTAAAATAACAGATTAAAGAAGACAGAATACCTTATTAAAAGTTAAAACAAACCAAGGGATTTTATTTTGAAGCTGGTCTACGTTTTTATCATCTGAAACACTCAAAACTGTCATGGTACAAAGATGAAAGAATAACACTCAGGACATTTTTCTTGTCCGAGTGTAAAAGCATGAAATCTTATTTCCTTTGGATATTGGACAATACATTTTGATCATCTTTCAAGAAAATGGAAATTTTGGAAAATGACATATTCGATGTTATTTTTTTTATCTTTGACTTGACTTGCATTGTAGAAAGGTATGTTTTCAAAAACTTTTACATTACTTTGTATTAGGTAATCATTAATAACTTGTCTTAACCGCAATAAGAAGATTGTGCAAGATTTTTGAGAATTTGTAAAAGAACGTGATACAACCCTGATAAAATTGCATGCAGTGCACTGCATGAAATTCTTACTTGACCTGTTTTCTAGAATAATTACACAGACTTTATAATCCTTTACAGATTTTTTGGGATTTTAAGTTGTTGTTCCTATGTTGCCAGTGCCTTTAGCTAACCTTGGAAGCATTTGGGAATTGGGATCCCCTGTAAAAGAGGGCGTGATTCTTTTGTAATGGAGTTTCTTCCACCTTGTTCATTGCTACCACGTAATACTTGACCTTTGGAATAACATTAATTCAGAACTAGTGAATAGGAAACGCCTTATTTGGATTGATATGGATTGACCATCTGTACATTAAATCCTGATCCAGGTCTTCACTGTTGTTCAGGGGAAGCTGAGAGGATTCGACAATGCAAAGGCCGAGTTTTTGCATTGCATGATGAGCCTGAGGTATCACGTGTTTGGTTGCCTCATAATGATTCCCCAGGGCTGGCTATGGCTAGAGCTTTTGGTGATTTCTGTCTGAAGGACTTTGGCCTGATTGCTGTGCCTGATGTCTCTTACCGTCGTTTAACTGAAAGAGATGAGTTCATTGTACTGGCTTCTGATGGGGTATGCTAAGATTCTGATTGCAAATTTATTATTAATACTGATCCTGTCTGCGCAATATAAATGTCCTTAGAAATCAGCATTTGATCTTCACAAATTTTCTGCAGGTCTGGGATGTACTGTCTAATAAGGAGGTTGTGGACATTGTGGCATCGGCACCTTCTCAAACAACTGCAGCCAGAGCTTTGGTGGAATATGCTGTTCGAGCATGGAGGTTAAAATATCCAACTTCCAAAGTGGATGATTGTGCAGTGGTCTGTCTTTTCCTCAATAATTCTCTGCCATCTGAGCCAAAATCAAAAACTGCACTGGCACAGGGCCCTAGTACTCAAGCAGTACCAAAAGAGATCACTTCAGTGTCAGCTACAGATTCACGGGAAGATTCAGAAAACAAGACAGAAGACTTCCTCATAGACAGTGAGACAAATACCCCCACATTAGAGCGTGCAAACACAGTCAGGAATGTTAATGATCTGAATGAGGCATCTCAAAATTTAAACAGAGTCAAGAGCTCCAAGGAACTGAAGTGCCCAGAGAGAACGCAATCCCAGCGAAAACTTGCTGAGTGTATTTCCACTGGTGATGATGAGGAATGGTCTGCACTTGATGGTGTTACAAGGGTGAACTCTCTTCTTAATCTTCCCAGGTTTTTGACGGGAGACAGAAAGGTTGGAGTACTGAGGAAGTGGCTTTGAATCCTCTCAGATAAGTATCTGGTTTCAGAGCCTCAATGGGCTCAAGTTGTCAGTTTCTTAATTGTGTGTCCAACTCGCTTTTGTTGGACCTGGATGGTATCTTATAAAAGAATTTCTTGTGAACAGTGCCTTTGTAAAAAAAATATAGTTCATCTCTTAGTCTAGGAATATCAGTGGAAAAAATCATGACACAACCTTTTTATTACTTTAGGTTCTGTGTTGTTTTGCATTATGATTGAGTAATGGAGCAGGGAATGCTCGAATATGTTATTTCACTGCATGGACAAGTGAGTTTCAGATACAAGCTACTAAACTTTCTGAATGTCCTTGTCCTAGAAATTGTTATTGCACTGTCTTGACCAGTAGATTCAAAACATGTTATCCTACTAGCTTGACCAGGATGCAAATACTGAATTCAAACTCTTAGAAATGGTATTGCTTTTATAGGCAAAGATTTTAGAGTAGTTGCTCATTGGCAAGCCTTTTTTGGTCGGAAAATTTTGTCAGGCAGTCTAGACTCTACCATAATTTTGGAGCTTCAATTTTTCTTTTGTTTGGGGTTCTCGTTTAGTTATAGGTGTATTTAAATGGTGTCTCTTTTAGTAAGCTGTTTGAACTTTAAAAGACTGGATTTTCCAGCAAGCTTCAAGTTAGCTCTTCAACTCATATTTTTATTTCTCCATGTATGTAAGCATTTCTAATATCTATCAACTTTCTAAAAATGTAATTGACGGAAGAAGTAGCTGCTTTGTTATTTTAACCATTTGTATCTTTTGTTTTCTGCTTGTGCTTTGCTTCTGTACAGTTTGGTGAAGGATGATTGCTCTTCTCAATATCATGCACTTTACTAGGATATATCTCTGTTGTTTTTACTAGTCACCTGATCTGGGTCATGCAGCATAGGCTTATCAGCAATGTAAGTAGAGAGCATTAAGATTGATAAATACTAGCAGGTAAGAAAGGTTGGATGGGACCTAATGATGCGGCATCTTTTGAATACAAGAGTTCTGATCGAAGGCAATGGATATGGCTTTCACTTTCTGGAGAGTCTGGTTAAAGACAGTAAGACCCACTATGACAGTTTTATCAACACATTTGTTTATAACTTAAAAGCACAATTCAAATGTCCTTTTACCTTCGTATATATACTTCGAAAATAATGCTAAGCTGATACCCGGTGAATGTCTGGTCAAACCACAACAAAAACCTTAAGTTCTAGTGTATATATTCTCTGCAAAATACTTGGTTGTACTTACTTTTTCCGTTCTGATCTTAACCTCTTAGCAGCATTTTTAAAGTGTACACAGCACTTTAACATTTCAAAGTTTATTTTCTGATTTTATTTTATTCACTTGAAGATTTTTAGGACTTTTTGAATGGACTTGAGGTTTCCATGACAATTAATTCTAGAGTTGTTGGTAGTTTTGGGATTTACTGTGTTAAAAAAAAAAGCATGAGTCAGCGTCATACGTGATCCATCATCAGGACAGCAAAAGATAGAAAGATCAAGAATGCAAAAGAGATAGATGCATGGATTGCCTTGTATATGTTATGCATTCTTGATCTATCTATGTTTCGTGATTCACTGTGTTCGAAAAACATGAGTCAATGTTGTGGATCGACAATATGTGTTCCATCATCAGGACAGCAAAAGATAGATAGATCAAGAATGCTAGATGCACGAATTACCTTCTATCTCTAATGCATTCTTGATCTATCTATGGTTTGCTGTCTTGATGATGGCATCCATCTTTTAGGCATTCTTGATCTACACTTGTTTCTCCAACATAGTGAATCCTGAAACTACCAACAACTTAATACACCGTGAAAGCCTAAACCCGAATTCTAGAGTTGTTAGTGCACTAAAGGGAGCAAGCAGTGAACAAGCTCCTAGCAAACTGGAGAGAGATTCAAATCATCCAATATGCACATAGCAGTCTGGGTGATTTCTTTGGAGTTGTGTCCCGGGAGGATGTTAGGATTGCAAGAACTTGTTATCTTACAAGGAATGGTTGATGAAGTGTAGTTTATGACATGGCTATCTTGCATTTTCCATTGATGCACCAGGAGAAGCAAGGTGCATTTTACAGTCCAATATTAAGTAGATTGTACTATTCATCCCATTCTAATATTCGTAATGCTGACATCAACACATGTCGGCCCAATATTATGTTGTTAAAAACTAAAAATATAGTAATAATAGATATGATGTGGGCCAAGTAATAATCTCTCTCTCACACACATCTCTTTCCATGAAATATATATCCCGAGGAAACCCACTAAGCATTTCCCCTTGTTCCAAGGATGGTACCCAAGGTAAATCAGATTCTTTCAAGCTCAAGTCTGATACAACAATATATTCAGAGCTCAATATGTCACTTATGGGAATTAGTCTTGGGTGGAGAGGATAACACTCCTTTCAATTAATTGGGCTATAGATCCAATTGACTCTTTTTAAATACAATTCATCCCACTCTCTAGCCCAAATGCAAGAATGAGATTTGCTAGTACCTTGCCAGTGCCACACAAATATCGACAAACAACACCTTGGTTAACATGTACATACCCCCCTCCAAAATTGAACATGTGACCTCCAAGGAGAAAACACGTGTTTTTCAGTTAGGCCCACTCAAATTATACATTCTTTTTCTTTAAATATATAATCGCAGGAAACCCACTGAGCACTCCCCCTTATTTTGAGGATGGTACCTAGGGTAAAATGGATTCTTTAGGGCTGAAGGTTGAGACAACAATATACTCATTAAGACATGTCACTTGCGGGAATTGATCATGGATGGGGAGGATAACACTCCTCTCAATTGTCCAGTGATACCCAATTGACTTACACAAGTATATTATGAGTGGTGCCAAAGAGAATTGCCTCAATTTCTTCATCTTCCCAATAGTTGATCTAATCTTGTTTTTATAGTATATATAACACTATAAAAACAAAATCAAATCAACTATTGGAAGAAACAAGATAAGATCAACTACGGGAATATGAAAATATATATATACCAAATCAGATCAACTATTGGTGTGTGTGTGTGTGTGTATTATGACGTAAGAAATCGCGGGATACTCTCCAAGTACTTCCCCACATTTCATGGATGGTAAACAAGGTAAACCGTTGGCCCTGATTACGGAGCCTAACCCCAAGGGGATCAAGAGAGTCAAACCCGTGACCTCCCCAACTGATCACAGGGGGAGAGATCTCATGTCTGGCTCAAGACCACTTGAGCTAACCCTTGGGGCTATATATATATATATATATATATATATATATATATATATATCAAGTCATACATGATTGAGCACCTAACAAAGCAATGCTCCTATTGTAGGCATTGCATGAGTCAAAAAACATTAATGAGAAGCTAATTTGTAATATACCGATATAGATCCATATTAACTTTGGGTCTATTAAGCATCGAGAGGGATAACAAAAGCAATTGGGATGCAAATATATCTATGCTTATAAGATCTTGAGTGAAGATGGATCTACACTAGTGTGTGTTTTCTCGTCTTCCAATATATATACATTATAAAAACCAAATTAGATCAACTCCTCAGATAGTATTGTTGTGAAGGCTTCAATGCTATTACTAACTCCACTCAATGAAACCAAGGGATAACATGTCTCATACTATACTTTCTTGTGTTCATACTCAATTCCAATTCAGAGATCAATATCATTAAACTCCATTCAATAATGTATGCGTGAATTGGCCACTATTTAGTGCATTCATACCACTTCACAAGCATACATGATTTATGTAATGGTGTCAAGTCTTATGAAATGATTTAAAATAATAGGGGAAACAACCATGTGTTTAAACCATCTATTTGGACAATACTATGAGGGTACAACCAATGGTTAGCCTTCACCCAAGTCAAACCATTCATCCAAGACATGCCACACTGAGGTAAGACATTTGAGGCCAAAGTGTGAGAGAAAAGTAATCCATAAAGAATCCATCTCTTGGATTGGTGGCACGAATTGCACTCTAGCCACTTGAGGCAAAAACCACAAGTTTCCAAAGAACTCACACACCCAACATTAGATTGTGTGATCTCAGGAAGTAGGGGTGAAATGGTACCTAGGATGTGTGAGCACTTCCCCTTATTCGAGGATGGTACCTAGAGTAAAATGGATTATATATATATTTTAGTTTTTTTTTTTCAACAGATTTTTTTTTTTATTATCTTGCTATTCCATTATAGAATCAAAGATAAATGTACATATTTGCATAAAGCACTTTGCTTTAAGACTCCAAAAAAACTCTCTCTCCCATCCCATAGCCATATAAGGTCTAGATATCAAATTTCATGACCAATTATCCTCCAACAAAAAACATGATTTTCTGTACAAGGATCAATACATCCGCCCTCGACAGTTTCTGCTAGATTATAGAACAAAAAAGACAAGTCCTTCGTCATAAACAAAAAGTACAAAAGCCACTAAAATAGGACAAAATGGTCTCAAGAGACCACTTCACCATCTCTGAGCTCTTCATAATAGCAAGTGCATATATATATATATATATATATATATATATATATATATATATATAAAGTAATACAAGATTGAGCACCTAACAAAACAATGCTCCTATTGTAGGCATTGCACGAGTGAAAAAACATTAATGAGAAGCTAATTCGTAATATACCGATATAGATCCATCTTAACTATGGGTCTATTAACGCATCGAGAGGGATAAAAAAAACAATTGGGATACAAATATTCCGATGCTTATAAGATCCTGGGTGAAGATGGATATACACTAGTGTAGTGTGTGTTTTCTGGTCTTCCAATATATATACATTATAAAAACCAAATTAGATCAATTATTGGAAGACAATAAAACACACACTAGCATAGATCCATCTTCACTTAGGATCTTATAAGCATTGAGAGATTTACATCCCAATTGTTTTTTTGATCCCCCTCGATGCTTAATAGACCCATAGTTAAGATGGATATATATCGGTATATTACGAACTAGCTTCTCATTAATGTTTTTTTACTAGTCCAATGCCTACAATAGGAGCAATGCTTTGTTAGGTGCTCAATCCTGAGTTACTTGATGTAAAAGAATGATCCCTTAATGGTAGGCTTATAGCTAGTCTGTTTTGCCAACACGGATCCTTGAGCAATTTCTACAATTCCATAATTCTTTAAGTATTTCTAACACCGAGATGTATGACAAAATGTTAATCTATCTCTAGTTACTTGTCCTCGAAAAGTACCGTTGTGAAGGATTCACTGCTATTACCAACTACACTAAATGAAACCGAGGGATAACATGTCTCATACTATACTTTCTTCTGTTCATACTCAATTCCAATTCAAACATCAATATCATTAAACTCTATTCAATAATGTATGCATGAGTTGGTCACTATTCAATGCATTCATACCACTTCACAAGCATACATTATTTATGTAATGGTGTCAAGTCTTATGAAATGATTTAAAATAATAGGGGAAACAACCATGTGTTTAAACCATCTATTACTATGAGGGGACAACCAATGGTTAACCTTCACCCAAGTCAAAACACTCATCCAAGACATGCCACAATGAGGTAAGACATTTGAGGCCAAAGCATGAGAGAAGTAATCCATGAACAATCCATCTCTTGGATTGGTGGCACGAATATGAGAGAAGTAATCCATGAACAATCCATCTCTTGGATTGGTGGCACGAATATGAGAGAGACGTAATCCATGAACAATACATCTCTTGGATTGGTGGCACAAATTGCACTCTAGTCACTTGAGACAAACACCACAAGCTTCCAAAGAACTCACACACCCACACACCCAACGTTAGTTTGTGTGATCATAGGAAGTAGGGGGCCAATACTACATTGGACCTATGGCATGTATGACTCTTGTACGCTCCCTAAGAAGGGAAAAATGGTTTGTACGACCTATGTGTGGGTTCAAACCATTGCTAGAGGTAGTGTATGCCGTCTTAGAGTGCAACAAACCTATGTATGGGCTCAAGGAACAACCAAGGACAACGTATTGGCATGGGAAAAACACCAATTTGTTGGGTATGTTTTCCTTCAATAATCACAAGCTTGATAGAAATGGAAACTAGCTAATGAAGTGCAACAACCATATTATTTGAGCCATTGATCTTGAATCTGTGGAATGACAATGTGCATTCTAGAGTTGTTGGTATTCTTTAATGGCCAAGAAGAATGAACGACTCAAAACTTAGAACAAATAACATGAAATGAATTCTCACACCAATAAAATAACCTAGACAACAATTTTAAACGCAGAGAAACAACCACCAACTTACATAAAAAAATTAGCACAACACATCAAGCAATTCACACGCCAAGAACATATTATTTACCCTGAAAACCAAAATGGGAAAACCAATACTCAATGGGTTTCGGTCTAGGTCTTTATTTCTTAGCAATGTGTAGGTTATAGTACTCTTAGGCTCTTTGGTCCATTCTCAATTTTCACGTGGGAATTTGAGCAGCAATTCCTCTCACTCTCAATGAAGAGCCCCTCTTTATTTGTGATGCAAGAGTTAAGAGTAAATAGGAGAATGGCTCAATTGGGGTTGAAGCTGGAAGGCCAGGCACCCCAACTCTTCATCTTCCCCCAAGTCTAGCATGCTTCTCCTCTTTTGTCATTTTTTGTCAATTACATTTGAGGGATAATGTTTCATGTTTTCATTTTTTAAATGCACACTCTCAAGGATTCAAATTGTAACATTCAAGTTTGATAGAGAGATGACCATAAGCCTTCAGAAAAAATAGGATGTGCTGAGAACAAAAAAATGGAAAATTAACTAAGAAATATGCACTCAGGGCTAGGATTTCATATGGTAGGCAGTGAATTAAATCACACTAAAATCCCTTTTGATATGGCTTGATGGTTGGTGAGACTAAATGACTACTCAATGATTATGCTTTGAGGAAAGTACACATCCTACATTTTTTTTGAATTGTGGTTGCATAGATTGGATCAAGAGGATGAAGATGTGCATTATGCAAGTACATTGTATTAAGATGATTTCGTGTTTCAATTAATATTGTTTAAGAGTTAACTCCAACCATTGCTAAGATTCAAATATCTCTGGGATTTGATTCAAGACATTGTTGTACCTTAATGAAGAAGGGTACCTTTTCAAAGTGATGCTCTAGCATTTAAAAAAGGGTAACGACGATGATCAATATGTACAAAGTCATGTTTTTTCATTAAGGGCATATACCGTGAAATATTGAAAATTTAAATAAATTGTATAATTCTTAAAATGCATACTCTATTTAAAGGAAACAAATATCGGTATACAAATTTACCCTTTTTAAGAATTATCTAAAAATTATTAAAAACAAATTAAATATTGAAACACAATTTTATGTAAACATCAAGAGTATGAAAACATTAAGATAAATGCATCTTGATATTAAGAGTGCAACCCTTTTTAAGAATTATCTAAAAATTATTAAAAACAAATTAAATATTGAAACACAATTTTATGTAAACATCAAGAGTATGAAAACATTAAGATAAATGCATCTTGATATTAAGAGTGCAAAATATATCGATGATATAAAAGGAAGTTTCAATTTTATAGAAAATTGAATTTTCATTAAAAAAATAATAACAATTCATTATATATTGTTATTTTTTAATCAATGGAAGGGGTTAGTTTGAGGGGTTGTCATCAATGTTAATGTGTATTTAGCTAGTTTTGTATTAACAAGTTTTTGATTTGAATTCATATGGGTTAGATGCATTAGTTTATGTGAACAAAATTATTAGGAATGTCATCCATAAATGTGGGGCAACATCCCTTAGGTTTCCTTACAAAGTCTTCCTTGGAAGAAAATATAGTTATTGCCAATCACGATTAATATTATGATTTCTTTATTAGTTTTTGAATGTGTAATTTGATTATTTTTAATGAACCTATTATTCCTTTATTATACATAAATGCACCTATGAAATTACATGACAACATTCTCAAATTCCATTTTATTAATTTTAAAAATACATGACAAAATTTTCAAGTTTTATTTTATTAATTTTAAAAATTATATGAAAATAATATTGTATTATCTTCATTTATTTTTTGAATGAAGTATTTTTATAAGTGTATTACTATCATTTATATTTTTGTAATAATGTTTTATTATTTATCTTGAAATTGAGTTTAATCTTTTAATTTGAGTATGCGATTCTAAGAAAATACTATTTTTTAGTTGTCGCCTCTTGTAATGGAATATTAAGTCTTCTTTTAGAAGAATACCAATTTTAATCAATCTTTTCTCTTCTTCTACATTTAGCTACTTCTTACCTCCACCATGAAGAAATTAATAGTTTTTCTAAATTTCTACTTCCCACTATGGGATCCAATCATCATCACCTTGAGGTCTAGAAGGTGATGAGCCTAATAATTTTATTGACTTTCTTTAATGTAAAAGCATTTTTAGGAAAAAATAATTGGTTTGAGGAACATTGATAGAGTTATGATCGGGAATTCATTGATCTTTCATAAATGTTTGACCTTCACTTTCAAAACATCCATGTGGAGTACCCCATATTGAAGAGTGTTGCAAATACTAGGGAAGAATGCAAAGGTGATCCATTCTAAACTTTGGAGCACTAAGAGGGACTTTCTTGGGGTTGAAGCTATTGAAGAAGACTCATTGGAAACCTTAAATAGAATAGTATTGAAAATCTCATAGTATAGCCCTTAGATGCAGTGACAAGGATAAGTGTCACATAGGATAGTGTACAAGGTGACATGAGGGAAAATGATAAGTGTGACAACGAGAGCATGAGGTTCTTCCCCGAGTTGGTTTGTGAGAATATACAATAACGAGGTCTCCATGATGGTCCTATACATGAGCCAAGCAATCCTAAAATTCACACTCATATAGATGATTAAAGACACATGGAAAGAAATCCATAAGGCATTATGTCCCTTACTGGTTCTTGTCCTAAGCCATAGGGTTGGGAGGTTTTATATGAGCTCTAGAAGGAGGCAATGGATGCCATTGCCTACCATATGAGAAGATGCTATCACTTTGTTAGAAGGGGAACATGGATGTTATTGGCATGAAATTTGTCACTACACATAGAATTGAGCTTGGTGGCCCAACTGACCAAAGGGGGGAATTGAGGATGCCTTACCCATGAGAATGAGCACGTGAGGACCTCAACAATCCCAAAGTAGAATGGGGAAAATCCTCGATGCCTCGATGCACTCGTAGATAGCTTGTGGATACTAGGAATTTTGCTAAGGGGTTTGGGTTTAGACATATGCCATCACTGGAAGAGCTCGAGGATAGGGTTCGCTACCAAAGGCACAAAACTAGGATTCTGACCACAAATAGAGAGATAAAGAATTTTGTCCTAGATGCAGACATTTCTTGCAGTAGAATTACCAAATACAACAAAGTTGTATTAGGCGAAGTGTTACCCAAACAAAAAGAAGTAATTACTATCCATATGGGATAAAGTTTGGTTAACATTGATGGCTTCATCCTTAGGCGAATACTCTCATTAAATAAGTCATAGAAATGCCTTAACATGTTACATAAGTCATAGGCCACCCATCTCTATCTCCAAACTAGTTCCTATTTTTTTTTGCACCTTGATTCACGACCTTTTACACTAGATTAAACTTTTATTGGCACATTAGGGAGATGATTTCCTCTAGTATGGATAACAACACTAAGTAACAAATCTCTCTCCGAGATAACTTTCTAGATATTCTCCAACTATTGGATGATATGTATGGCTCCATCTAAATGAAATGCATGGCCTACACACTTGTCCTACTTTCTTAGACTGTAGGCATGCTCGTGGCTATATATCAGTAGAAGAAAAAATAATGTTCCTAGTAGGAAGCATCGCATAACATCCTATGTCCTTTAATGATGATGTAACATTCCCCAGCTTAACCAAGGAACATTACTTGTGGTTACACGTAAAAACAATTTTTTTCTACTAACTCGTTTACTGTAGCTTACTGACTACAATTTATACACATTTTTAACTAGATTTTGCTACCCATAATTAAATGCATCTACAACACTCTAAATGGTCATGAATTCAACTAATAATTCATTCACAACAACAATAAACCATTCACATACACAGAGTTAAGCACAACAATTAAACTCATGAAATAACTCAGAAATAGATAAACACTTATCTTTTAAAACACTTGTGCAACTAGTTGCTTGGGAAGAACGTTCCACCCAACCATAGACCTATTGTTATAAATATCAACAACAAGTCACCCTCAAGTTGGGGCTAGGAATCCACAAGAGAAGGGTGTCTCTCACAGTCCACTCACAACTCACTATCACATACCCACTAGTATTCTCCTACAACTATTCTGAATTTCCTCCAGCTCTCTTTCTCTTGACCTACCTAACCCAATGAATGTACCCCTTCACTGATCTCAGTCCATCGAAAATCCCATTTGTTTATTAGGGTCTCTCTGACTCAAGTTGCTAAGAATCTATCTACTGGAAAACTCAAGGGAACTCACTGCACAGAAAACTACCAACAACCAACAACAACACTTGTTACAATGCAACTCACTCAAAAATTCACTCTTCAGGCCTGCCAACCTATCTCTTCAATTTCTAGCTCCAAAACACTTCACGTATGCTCCAACATGCTCCTGAACTCGCCCAACCTTCTTTTTCAAGATCTGGTGTTCTTTTTCCTTGCTTTTTCCTTGTTGTTCTTGCAAAAAATGAATGTGAAAATTTTCCTGATTCCCCCATACAAATTTCTTCTATTTTCTCATGACAAATTGACTACTCACTTTGCCCAATGCTGATCATGCTTTATTCCCATGCTTCCAATAACTATGGGATGTGAGCTCACACCCACCCTCTTACATGAGTTTAATGATTGTGCTCTCATACACTCAAACATAAATTAGGAGTTATCTCCAATGATAATAAAATTCAGGAAAAAGGGATGAAGTAATTAATTATCGTCTTTGGATCCCTCTTAGACACTCTCTTCTCTTATGGAAAACTCAACCCTTATATCTGTCGATATTTCTAGCAGCTGACATCACTTTATATTTATTAAAATCAGAAATACATTTCACATATTACATCGCTTGACCATAGCCACATTCATATATACATTATGCATTAATTAAACTGTGGATTATAGTGGGGATGTTACATTGCACCTCTCCTACAATTGTGCATTGTCCTTGATGCACAACACCATGTCAAAATACACATACAAATTTACATCACAATATTCATAAAATAAAACAAAATTCTACATTTTTTGTAACCCTCAAATAACAGTCCCAACCATTATCTCTCATTCTTCTAATCCTACTGACCCAAGGAATGTGCCCCCTTCACTGCCTTCAGTTTGTTGGGCCACACCATTATTTTGTCAGGGATATCAACACAAGTGGCCAATAATTTTTGAGATATGGTTCTAGAATCTAGCTGCCCAAAAATGGAGTCTTGCATTTTCAACTTCTATTTTCTTCAAAATTGACAAAAAATTGCAAGCATTCCTCCCGCATAGTTTTTTCATGCTCCCATGTTGCATCTTCATGACCGTAGCAAATCCATTGAACCTTTACCAACCCTATGGATTTGTTACCGAGCACTTTGAATTTCCGATCCAAGATGCGTACTGGTTCTACTCGATAATCCTCTTCGTTTTCCACTTGGATCAGAATCCAATCAATTATGTGGTTACGATCAGACACATATTTTTTTAATAATGACACATGAAATACATTATGCACTTTCATGGATGCAGGAAATGCTAGAATGTATGCAATTGGCCCTATCTTCTCTAATATTTCAAAAGGCCCTCAATATCTTGCTGCCAACTTTGGACAACAACCCAATCTTATCGAACTTCTTTTCGCTTTCACTTTAAGAAATACATGTTCGCCCACTTTAAAATCTCTGTAAATTTTGTTCTTGTATGCATAAATTTTCTTTCTGTATTGGATAGCCTTTAAATTCTGCCTAATATTTGTCATTTTGTTTTTCCATTTCCTTTAACAAATATGGCCTAATGAAGGCTCTATCTGGTAGGTTATCCCAACTCACTAGTGTGTTACACTTCTTGCCATACAATGCTTCTAATGGGCTCATTTTTAATGAGACTTGATACCCGTTATTGTAAACAAACTCCATTAAGTGGATATAGTCTTCCCATTTTGATGCCTGGTCCATCAAATACATCTTGAGCATGCCTTCAATTATCCTATTGGTCCTCTCTGTTTTCCCCTCTGACTCTGGGTGATATGATGCACTCAGATTCATATTTGTCCCAAAAGCCTTCGAACAAACCTTGCCATAATTTGGATGTAAACTAGGAATATTTGTTTGAAACTATTGTCTTAGGCACTCCATGTAGTTTGACAACTTCCTTCATGTAAATGTCTGCAATGTTTGCTACTTTGTGTGTTGTCTTTACGAGAATAAAATGCACTGCCTTAGTCGATTTGCCACCATCACCATGATGGAATCACGCTTCTTCACCGTTCTTGACATCTTTGTAATAAAATATACTGTGATAACTTCCCACTTCCATTCTAGAATGGAAAATGGCTATATCATCCCCACTAGATGTCTATGCTCTGTCTTTACCTTCCGGCACTCTAGACACCGAGCTATGTAGTTATCCACTTCTTTCTTCAGTCCCTACCAAAACTTTTGGCTCCTTACAATGATAATGGATTTATAATATACTAGGTGCCTAACATATGACACATTATGAATTTCTCTCAGCACTATATTTTTTTAGTGCCATGGAATTGGGCACATACACCTTGGCTTTGTATAAGAGGATTTTGTCCTTCTTCAAATCATAATTTTTAAATTTTTGTTTTAATTTTCCTTACTATAAGTTTTGTTTTATTTGTAAATAATGTTGATTTGAATTTGTTGCTTCAAGAATTTTATCTTTTTAATCTGACTGATACATGTTGATGGATAAAACATGCATTTCATGAGCTCTTTTGCTGAGTGCATCGACCACTTGATTTTCTTTGTCTTTGATATGTTTAATTTCAAAGTCATACTCGCGAATAAATTCTAGCCATCTAGTTTTCTTGGCATTTAATATTAGATTTCCAAATAAATGTTTCATACCATAATGGTTTATCCTTAGATAAAATCTCCTTCCCATGAGGTAATGTCTCCAAATTTTTAATGCATGTACAATGAATACTAATTCTATATCATGAGTAGCATAATTTCTCTCATGCTATTTTAATTTCCCGGACTCGTAGCATACCACATGATCCTTTTGACTGAGGACTCCATTGAGCCCTTTTGCACATATTCATGAATACCACAAAGTCATCATCGAGATTTGGAATCTTTAATATGGATGCACTTGTCAAAATGTTTTTTAGTTGCTGGAAACTTTCTTCACATTTTGGAGTCCATTAGAATTTCACTCCCTTCTTTTGCAAATAAGTGATTGAGTTTGCAATATTTGAAAACCCTTTTATGAATATTTAGTAATAATTCACAAGACCCATAAATGATCGGACCTCTATCACATTTATTAGTGCTAACCATCCTCTAATGACCTCTATTTTCTTGGGATCAACTACTATCCCACCTGCTGAAATAATATTCCCTAAGTAGTGAATCTTATTTTAATAAAATATGCACTTACTTAACTTGGAATACAATTTATGCTCCCTTACAACCTTTAGCACCATTCTTAAATGCTTCTCATGCTCTTCTTTAGACTTAGAGTATATGAGAATATCATCCAAGAAAACAATTACAAACTTATCCAGGGACTCCCTGAACGGCCTCTGATAGTCCAAAAGGCACTACCATGAATTCATAATGCCCATACCTTGTTATGAATGTTGTCATGCTAATATCTTCTTCCCTTATATTCACTTGATGATAACTTGATCTCAAGTCAATCTTGGATAATATCCTTGCACCTTTTAGTCGATCAAATAGATAATCAATTATTGACAAAGGATATTTGTTATTTATAGTGACCTTATTCAACTGTCTAAAATAAATACACAACATTAAGGTTCCATATTTCTTCTTCACAAAAGAACTGGGGCTCCCCAAGGTGACACACTTGGGCATATATACCCCTTCTTCAAGTGTTCTTCAAGATGCACCTGCCACTCTTTCAATTTTGGTGTGGCCATTCTGTAAGGTGTCTTCGACATTGGGACAACTCTTGACACCAAATCAATAGAGAAATCAATGTCTCTCTTCAGTGGAAATCCTAGGATTTCCCCAAAAAAATCTTCAAAGTCTCTCAATATTGGATGGTCCTCAATACTTTCCACTTTATCTATGGCTTCCTCTTCTATATGGGATGCAAAAATTTGACATCCCTTTCTGAAATTATTTTTCAGCTGCATGGATGAAATTTCTGTAAAAACTATCGCTCTTGTAATGTTTTGAGTCTTTCATTATTTTCCTTTCTCATAAATATAGGTTATGGTATTTTTGTAATAGTATAGGAAACCATGGTGTTTTTCCAACCAATCCATGCCAATTAGATGGTCATATGAACCCAAAGGTATAATGTTCACATCTACCTTTGTGTTGAGTCCATTCATGTCTATTGGACAATCTTTAACCAACTCATTGATCTTTCTCTTACCCCCTGTGGCTAATTGTTGACGGGCGAAATTGACCGTCCGTCAACT
>ML794074.1:133876-150488 GCA_009831015.1 Picea engelmannii
CCCTCCTCTTAGTATTCTAACAACATCCTCAAGAGAAATATGAGAAAGGGAAGGCTTGGAGGGATTCCCCTCCCTTATATATTTTCCATAGTGACCTCATGGGTCCTTTTCCTCATCCTTCCATCAACAATCCAATATATGTGATCACATTCATTGATGATTACTCAAGGCACACTTAGGTATGTTTTCTCATGCACAAGTTTGAAGTTTTTGAGTATATCAAAGATTTCAAAGCACATGCAGAGATGCAGTTCGAGAAGAATATCAAATCCCTATGCTTAGATAATTGGGGGGGAGTATGTAAATAGAGATGTAAAACATCTTGATGATGAGACATGCATACAATTACATCATGTAGTTCTATACATTTCGCAACAAAATGAGGTAACTGAGAAAAATAATCGATCTCTTAGAGAGATGGATAGTTGCATGCTGCATACAAGGTCCCTTCCATCCAATATTTGGGTTGAATCACTTAATTGTGCCAATTCCAAATAGAACATATATCCTCACATATATGTGAAGGACATGACACCATTTGAGGCTTGGAGTGGCATCAAATGGAAGTCACCCACTTCCAAATATGGATATCCCCGGACAATAACAAATATCTTTGTTGGATATCCCAAAGGTGTTAAGGGTTATAGGTTGATATATCCCTCAATGGACAAGTTCATCATTAAGAGGAGTGTATATTTTGAGGAAAGTACCATGCATGCATCTCAACATCCACATGCAGAGACTTCCACACCTCCTATTGTACCAAAGATTTGAGATGATGCATCTTCCCATTCAGATCATATTTCATATCTAATTTCTAAATCAGATTCTGAAGATGATGAGCATGCAGATGATGATCCACATCATATTCCCAAATGGTATCATTCCACTCTACAGGATACATGTGACCTTGTGGGGGATCTAGAATATCCAAGGAGGATAAGATCCTAGTTTCAGGAGCCACCACATGCCCTTACAAATATTGAACCAATAATTCCCTTGAATTTATATATGGTTCTAGCTTCAGACTCTCAGAGATATGCAGAGGCTAGAGGGAATCCCTTCTAGGAAGAAACTATGACCAAGGAATATAACTCCCTCATCGAGAACCAGAATCAGGACTTGGTTCTCGATGAGGGAGTTATACTCCTTGAAATACTCCTTCTTTCCTCTTTTTTTAGTGTTCATTGATTAGATGCATTGTAAAATGGGTAACTAACATGGCTTATTTTCGAGACCCATTTTTCATTTACTTCCTAATAGTGTTAAGGAGGGTGTTGGAGATATTACACACCCACCTAATATTTTTTTTCCTAATTTTACTAGTATATGATGAGGGCACCACCCATAGATGAGAATATTCTCCCTTGAGAATATTCCCCACTAAAATAGTGTTCTCCCATTAAAATAGGGTGCTACCACTCTTCAATATTGACATAGTTACACTTTAGTTAAACTAATGGAGTAGAGTCATGTGTGGAAACTTTGGTTTTATCACCATCAGTTGCATGCTCACCTCAATATCCTCACCAAGACGGTGCATATAAAATGCATGATTCTAGGAGAGAAATACACATGTGCATGCATGAATTTATCTCCACTCCACTTGTATGATTAGCTAGTTAATTGATGACTGCATGGCCAATTAACTAGGACTAGGTGGGAGTTCACTCCAGAGTCTGTCAGTGGGTGTTCACATATCTCTAGATCACTACTATGGTGCATTAGTTCAAACATGTAGAGTATATCATGTGTATTATTCCATTCTTACATTTGTTTAATACAATTCTTTATTCTCTCTCTCTCTCTCTATATATATTTATTTTGCAAGTTTTGTGTGACTACTAGCTAGATTCTATGTGCAGGTTTCACCCAAACTTTACAATTAGTTGTTTTTAAAGTTATCTTAATTGATATGTTTGTAAATATTTTTAGGGGTGGCAGGTGTGGGGGATCCTCTTTGGTCCTGAAGGAAAAACATAACTATCATATGCATGAGGACTTATAATCTCCTTTAACAATCAAGATAGACATATTCATTATTGCAAGGATTGATTCTAGAATTAGATCATCAAATAACTTATTTTGTGGTTGTAGGTGATTCAAATGTCATTATTTAGTTGATGCATAAAAAATATTATTTGGTTGATCAGAAAATTGCACCAATACTAGCTTGAATTTCACAAGAGGTCTCAAGGTTTCACAAAATAAAGATATTCCAAATCCTAAGGGAGAATAACATTGTTGCCAACACTCTAGATAATGAAGATATAAGGATGAAAATGGGGTTTAAGGGTTAATGGAACATTATCCTATCAAACCACACCTGAAGCAACTTCATCCACTTAATGACAAGTAACACTATATTAATGAGCCACATGTTAATCACACATCAATATTACTACCAAATCCTTTCCATATATGCAATGAAATCTATACCCCCTTCATACATGCTCATATTGGAGAGGACTTGAAAATTTGAATTGAGGTTGGTTTTTAAATCCAATTGAGGTGGGATAAATTTCAAGGATGCTTTTAGGGGCTAAATTTCACTCATGGGATAATTTTTCCATGTTTTTTCCAAAAACAAGATTCGCTATTTTAAAAATATTTGTCCAAATTTTATAGGATACAATTATTTTACCTTAAAAATCGCCAAAATTTTATAAAAACTATATAAAATCCTTATAAATATGAATATTTTTACAAAATTATTGCCAAACATTTATAGTTGGCATATGAAGGATTAGTAAGATTTGCCAAGGTTTCTACATTTTAAAATAAATTTACATCCTTAAAATCATCCCTAGGGATAATGGTGACTTTCAATGTGAAGAACATGAGGGTTCATGGGATATCTCTCTTCTTCATCACCAATCACCAGTATCATGTCATAGAGCTCTTTTGGTTTGTCTCTTTTTCCAAGTTGGTAAAATAGAAACCTTCAATTTCTCTATCTATGGTCTTTGGTTTTGGAGTTCTTTAGGTTTTGTGTGTATGGTGATCTATTTGTTCTATTTTAGAGGCATTCTAGGTTTCGTTGTTTCATCCCTTTTGGAACACAGGATCTCTGTGTGAATTTTACATACCCGGTGCTCTAAATTTAATTAATTGGGTCGAGCATCATGGTCCTTGGTTCTAATTCCTTGTGCTTTACACCAAGTTGAAAAATAATATTCTAGCTCTATTGTTTTGCCTTTTCTCACTCAGTTGGCTCTAGTTTCAGATTCTTTAGAGGTTTTAAAAATTAAACCAATAAATATGGATTACAAAGATCAACAAGAAATAAGGAGAGTGTCAGACAATTGGTATATATTGATGGACATTTGGATAGTTGGTTGTCATTTATTTCAACCCTTGGAGAGTGATGTTGTAGATTTATGTCAACCCTTAGAGATTGATGTCAACCCTTGAGTATGTCTAGTAGCACATTCCGGTAACTCTAGAAATATGGGTAAGGAACCCAAGTTTGGTTGAGGAATAATGTAATGAATATCAGTCTATATGTAGGTAAGACTATTATAGATGTATAGTACATGTCATTCCATTTCCGGTGATATGTGGAACACCACATAACTCCTCACGATTAGAGAGTTATGGCCTTGTGAAGTTGGAGAACCCTCATGAGTTATCTAGAAGTCCATAGAAGGTCAAAGAAGTCAAATTATTCTAGAAACTCCTAGAAGAAGTTGACTAATCAAAGTGGGTGAAGCTAGGAGTTAATCATGGGTTAAGTTGTTGCAATAAGAAAATAATTAAAAATAAATTAGTTTCAATTAGAAGTGGAGAGTTTACTATTTGTGGTAAATTGGTTACAAGTGGACAAGTGATTATAAGCGGGTTAGTGCTAAAAGAAGGAAGTTGGGTTAAGTTGGTTAGAAGGTAACCCCTAGAGGAAGCTACTTGGAGAGTATAAATAAGAGAGCATGGGTCTCCTATTAACACCTATTAAGCACATTGAATATCTATTATTGTGTAAGGTTTATTGTAGGAACTGATTGATACATCTTGATCCATATTTGGATCCAGGAGCTTGATGGGGCTCATAAAGGCCTAAACCTAAAATTTCTCAGAATGGATTCAAAACAGACGTGTGCATAGGTCTTGTCGATATGAACCCAACACAACTTGAACGGGCTCAAACATACGTCATATGCTCAAGTTATGGCGATCTATTCATTTTTCCAAACATGCAAAAAATGATGACTGTACAGTCCCACGTGGCAGCTGACTATACAGGGAGTACGACCATACAAATGACTTGACATGCACAATTGGAAGGCTAACTGGGTGTACGAACTCTGACGTGGTAGGGTGACTTGGCATACAGACGTTGATGTGGACAAGTACAGGGGACCAATCTATAAGTGACATGTGTCACCACTGCAAGGGTGACACGTGGCACATTCATATAGAGACATGTGGCACGTCCATACAGAGACACATGGCAGGGTACAGTCAGCTGATAGGGCAGATAATGTGGCAGACTTCGTCCAATCATCGCTTGACACATGGCATCAAAAATTGACAAATGAGGTGGTGCCACATGGCCCAGACATGGGATGCCACGTGGCACCCAGGAATTGGCTCATTTCATTGCAATTTTTTTTGGCTTCCTGAGTTTTGACCACAAGTCCTCTAGCATGGGGGGAAGCGCCTTGGGGAAGGTCAGGTTACCAACCTGCCTGTTGTAGTCCTTATTAAACCATGACATGAATTTAATATTTAAATTTCATGTGTGGTTTTGACGGGTGGAGAAAGGGATGGGGTCTATCCCCAACCCCGCGACATATCCATACGACCATGGTCCGGTTCCATATGAAAGTTGGTGCAAGAGGGCATGTGGTAGCTCCATCAACTAGTTGTTGGTTGCAGGGTACTCCATAAGACTAAGCTATTATATAGAGGTTGGTGGTGGATAAGAGGTTTAGCCTGGTCAGTCAGGCTAGCCCACCAACCAGGGGCTAAACCTGGACTACTTTGGATTGGAGCACACACAGAGGACTTAGCCACGACCACATGTCTGAGCATGCATCTAGGAGTCAACAAGCAGTTGGGGGCCAACACCTAGATGTTAGCGTGGGGACACATGGGAGGTGCCCATATGAATAGGGGCCAAAAAATAGGGGGATATGCCTTATATTTTGTTATAAAGTGGGTTTAAAATTTATATTAGTGATTTTATGGATATTATTCAACAAATTTTGGAGATCTTGGCTAATATTGGGAGATATTGGGCCCTTTTTGAGGCCAGATCTTGGGGGGAAGTTGGGAGATGGTTACCAACTTTAGATCTATATAAACCAGGCCTTCTTGAGGCCATGGGATGATAGGAGGAGGTTCAGAACATGTTTATGATGTTGGATTGTTGAGCTAAAGACATTGTTATGCAGGGAAGCTATTGAGGAGCGCACCTTTGCAGGCCATTTCTGGGAGCCTTGTTCATCCGATTTGGGTGCCATTTCTTTTGATGGGTTCATGAGATCTAGTAGAACATGACCAACTCATTATTGTAACCTTTTGAGAACTATCATGATGTAATTGTAAAGATTCAAACATAAATAAGAAAGCCTCACCCACCGAGACAAGGCCCGGAGAGGTAGGCGAGATTGTTGAACTCCATTATCACATTGGTGTTATGGTTTGTTGTTGTTTATGCTTTATTTTAGATTTGAATATGTGTATATGGGTGTTACATTTCCTCTTTAATTCCTCCTTCTTTTAGTAAGCTTCCTAATTGGTTAATCAACACATGCATTAATAACTCAACCATAGTCGTGTAAAAGATCTTTTGGGGATCAAGTGGTATCAGAGCTAGTTGACATTTGGAGTTTGAGTTTTGCATGTTAACCAGGGAAGAGCTCATCTCAAGGGAGAAAATGGAATATATAGGAGGACTTTCTCAAGATGAGAAGGAATTCAGAAATTCAGTGTTTTCCATGGCCGAGATGGTGAAAGTGTTGTTTGAAGGCTACTTGGAATGAAATAGATCAGTTCAAGTAAAAGCTTCAAAGAACAACAAAGACAATGAAGGATTGAAGGAAGTGTATTCTACATTTGTTTTAGAAAACAACTCTGAGGTATGAAGTGAAGGTCATTCATTAAATTCTTCTTGTTCCCATCAAGATGGTTTTGGTGCTTTTGAAAAACATACAAGAGGTATAGTTTTGAAATTTCTAACCAAGATGGGTTATGAAGGAAAGGGCCTTGGAATTAGGGGCCAAGGTATTGTTAATACAATTAATGTTTTGGAAAGGCCTTGATATTTAGGATTGGGATATGGAGAAGTGGAGATTGGAGCATCCTCCAATATGGTTTCCAAAATTTTGGAAGCAAGTAATGCTTCACATGGCCAGCTTAAGTCATTGCAGGAACACTTCACGAAAGTTAATGGCGCATCACTCCAGGATTTTCATAGTGAATGCAAGTCATCTCCAAAGAAAAGTGAAGCTCAACATGGAAGGTATAATGGTCATGCTTTTACCAATTCTCTTTTTGATTATAAAAAACATAATCATGTAATCCAAAACTTATGGAATATGTATCCATGTACTTTTTGTCATTCACCGAAGCATTGTGTTGCTAAGTGTTGGAAGAGACAAACTTCATATAGGAAACCTATGTTGACCAGGAAGGAAACACGACATAAAGAATCAACTCCAAAATGGAAGAAAGAGAAGGGTAAACATGTCTGGATGCCAAAAACTCAGTGCAATTATTGCAACAGGAGTGGACATCAAAAGGCTAGTTGTTGGAAGCTTAATTCAGAGCTTTGTCCAAGGAAGGACAAAAGGATTGTGCATGTACTCATGAAGGAAGAAGGATTACCAGTGAAGCAAGAGGAACATCATGAATAAAAGAAACTAGACACTTGGTTTTTCCAGAAGTGGATGTCACAACTTCATTATATTTTGCTTCCATTAATGTAATCACACATGTTGAAATGATGACCTGTTATAACATCATTTTTGTACAACATCGTGTTTTGTTTTTCATCCTTATGAGTATGTAATCAGTCAAAGTCCATTTTTGTAACCTTTTCGGGACCAAAAGGTCCTTTAGTGGGTAGGTGTGATCCAGATTTGGATCCAGGAGCTTGATGGGGCTTAGAAAGGCCTAAAAATCAAATTTCTCAGAATGGCTTCAAAATGGACATGTGCATAGGCCTCATCGATACAAAACCAATGAAACTTGAACAGGCTCAAACAAACATTGTATTCTCAAGTTATGGCGATCTGTTTGTTTTTCCAAATAGGCAAAAAATGATAACTGTTAGTTCGTATAGTGCCACATGGTAGCTGACTGTACAGGCTGTACGACTGTACAACTGAGGTGGAATTCATAGTTGGTAGGCTAAATGGGCATACAAATGCTGATGTGGTAGGGTGATTGGGCGTATGAACGCTGACATGGAAAGGTACAGGGGACCAATCTGGAAGTGACATGTGTCACCACTACAAGGGTGACATGTGGCATGTCCATACGGAGACACGTGGCATGTCCATATGGATACATGTGGCAGTGTATGGTCAACTGACAGGGAAAAATACATGGAAAATGTGTTATATCTGGTCCAATCATAGCTTGACATGTGGCATCAGAAATTGACAACTGAGGTGGTGCCACATGGCACCCAGGAATTGGCTTGTTTCATTGCAATTTTTTTTGGCTTCCTAAGTTTTGACCACGAGACATATGGCGTGGGGAGAAGCGCCTTGGGGCAGGTCAGGTTACCAACTTTCTTGCTGTAGTCCTTATTAAACCATGGCATGAATTTAATATTTAAGTTTCATGTGTGGTTTCGATGGGCGGAGAAAGGGTTGGGGTATAGACCCAACCCCATAGAATATCCATAGGAACATTCTAAATATAACCACGGTCCAGTTCCATCTGACAGTTGGCACGCACGGGTATGTGGTAGCTCTATCAACTAGCCGTTGGTTGCGGGATACTCCATAGGACCAGGCTATTATATAGCAGTTGATGATGGATAAGAGGTTTAGCATGGTCGGTCAGGCTAGCCCACTGACCAGGGGCTAAACCTGACCTACTTTGGATTGGAGTAAGCGCAGAGGACTTAGCCATGGCCACATGGCCCAACATGCGTCTAGGAGTCGACAAGCAGTTGGGGGCCAGCGCCTAGATGTTAGCGTGAGGACACATGGGAGGTGCCCATATGACCAGGGGTCGAGAAATATGGGGTTTCACCCTATGTTTTGTTATAAAGTGGGTATAAACTTTATATTAGTGATTTTATGGATATTATTCAACATATTTTGGAGATCTTGGCTAATATTGGGAGATATTGGGCCCTTTTTGTGGCCAAATCTTAGGGGGAAGTTGGGAGATGGTTACCAACTTCAGATCTATATAAACCTAACCTTCTTGAGGCCATGGGAGGATATGAGGAGGTCTAGAACATGTTTATGCTATCGGATTATTGAGCCAAAGCCATTGTTATGCACAAAAGCTATTGCGGAGCACACCTTTGCAGACCATTTTTGGGAGCCTCGTTCATTCAATTTGGGTGTTGTTTCTTTTGATGGGTTCATGATATCTGATAGAAAATGACCAACTCATTGTTGTAACCTTTTGGGTGATATCATGATGTACTTGTAAAGCTTCGAACAAAAATAGGAAAGACTCACCCATTGAGACAAGGCCGAGAGACGTAGGTGAGATTGCCGAACTCCGTTATCACATTGGTTTTATGGTTTGATGTTGTTTATGCTTTATTTCAGATATGCATATGTGTATATGGATGTTACATTTCCTCTTTAATTCCTCCTTCTTTCACTAAGCTTCCTAATTGGTTAATCAACACATGCATTAATAACTCAACCATAGTCACGTAAAAGACCTTTTGGGGATCACATCTATAGTTGCACAAGTCTAAGGTAGCAAAGGAAAGTTGATGGAAAAAGTTTTGGTAGTTGCAGAAAGAGTAAATTCTATAGCCGCGGGTGTTTATGGAACTGCAGGTTTCGGTAGTTGCAAAAATTGACAATTCTGTAGCCACGAGTGTTTCTGTAGCCACAAGTTTCGGTAGCTACGTAAAGTTTCAATAGCTGTAGAAAGTTTTGGTAGCTGCAGAAAACGACAATTCTATAGTCGTAGGTGTTTCTATAGCTATAGGTTTCGGTAGCTACAAAAAGAGCAGTTTCAGTAGCCGTGGGTGATTTGGAAGCTACATGATCAAAGGTATGTCATGTTCTTATGTGTATTTGAATATTGTTGAGATATGGTTATGGGACAATGATAATTTACCCTAGAGAGGTTGTAGATTGTATGGCACTTTCTATATGAGCCATATCTACAGAAATACAATGTTGGTATGTCTGGTATTTGTTATTGGTACATCTTGTTGAGATGATTATTGAGGCATATCTTGTATTTCTTTGATATATGGTTGAGGGATTTTTTTTGTGATGTGTTTCTAAAGTGGTTGGTTTAGTTTGAGGTTGCATATTAGTAAGGGTTTGATGTCTATTCCATGTGATGGTTTATTACACATGATTATGATTGTATGCACATGTATGACACATGACTAGAGAGACATATATGCACATGGTTTGATTTATATTATTGTGATATTGAGTATGCTATCTATGTTATCAGATCTGATCTATTAAGGAGATTATTGGTACAGGTTGTTGGTATATGTTGGTACAGGTTATTAGTACATGTTGATTATAGGTTATTGGTACAAGTCAACTATAGGTTATTGGTACGGGTTGGTTACAAGTTGTTGGAACAGATTGGTATAGGTTTACAATGGTATATTTCATAGGGACAATGTGGTAGTGGTTTCATCATTTGACACTTATATTTCGGGGCAATTGGAAAATACAAGGAAAGGGGGTTGTATCCTCCTTCTGGTTGGTGTCGGAGAATCAGAGAGTTGGAGCTTCCTCCAGGTTGGATTCTGAGAACTAGGTGGTTGCAACCACATTCCAGTTGTATCCAGAGAACATAGGGGGTTGTAGCCTCCTTCTGGTTGTATCCAGAGTATCAGGGAGTTGAATATTCCTTCAAGTTGGAGCTTGATAACTAGGTGGTTGTATCCACCTTCTGGTTGTAGTCAGAGAACCTAGGGGCTTGTAGCCTCCTTTAGGTTGGATCCTCAGAAACTAGAGGGTTGGAGCCTCCTTCTATTTGGAGTTGGAGAATTGGAAGTTGGTGCTTCCTTGAATGTAATTCTTTACATATAAGAAAATCATTATGTGGTTTTCTCCCACATTGGGTTTCCATGTAAATATTGGCGTATTATGCATTGTATGGATGTGTTTGTTATTATTTATTATGCACTGATGGATGTTAATGTTTATGATATAGTAATATATTGATGATAAACAAATGAACATGGTTGAATAAGTTAAGGGAATATACATTTTGGTTTAAAGTATTAATAAATGGTATAATTTCTCATTATTGATTCACCCCCTCTCGATAATCCAACAATTGGTATCATAGCAAGGTTCCTTCATGAAACAATTTAACCACTGGAAGGTAGATCATGGAGAGAAATTGTATGTATAAAAATGGGATACCACAATTTGATGGGCATAACTATGCATTTTGTAGAAGAAGGATGAAAACATATGTACGAGCACATGGATTTGATGTTTGGAGATTAGTGGTAGATGGATACAAAGAACCAACCGTTCCTCCAATAGATAAAAATGGAAAGAAATTTGAATAAAATAATTTGAAATCCAAAAATGCCATCCTGAATGGTCTGGTTGATTCAGTATATGTCAAAGTTATGCATTATGACTCCACAAAGGAGATATGGGAAAAAATTTATAATGTTTAGGAAGGAGATGCCAAATTCAAAGAAACAAAGATTCAAACTTATAGAGGCCAATTTGAACAACTGAAGATGAAGGAAGATGAAAATAATGTAGCTTACTTTTTACGAGTTGATGAAACAATGAATGCAGTTAAAGGACTGGGAGAAGAAGTTGATGAATATATAATTGCTCAAAAAGTACCGAGATCTCTTCGAATGATATTTGATCCTAAGCACTAGAAGAAAGAATAGATTTGGATTCGATAAGTATGGATGAGTTGCATGGAATATTCAAAACCTATGAAATGAGAACAGAACATAAAAATACAGTTACAAAGGAAGCAACATTCAAATCATCCAAGAAGATAAAGAAAAAGATCAAGCGAAATCCAAAGTTATAATGTAGTTGCAACGATGATTCAAAAGAATATGAAGAAATGGAAAACTTCGTAAGAAAGTTGCAAAAGGGAACGTGTAAATATAAAGGTATGCATTCGTTGAAATATTTTAATTGTGGTAAAATTGTTCATTTTTCAAATAAGTTTCTATATGCCATAAATTCAAATAGTGATGAAGAGGAAGAGCCCAAGAAAGAAAAGATATATCAAAAGGGAAACTGGAAAAAAAAAATCCTTCAAGAAAAATCTATACTCAAGAAAATGCAATTCCTCATCTAGTGAAGATGATGAAACCGACAGTGATTATGAAAAGGTACTATTTATGGCTAAGGAAAGTAAAACAAGAAACTCTGACAGTTCATAAGAAGAAGGCAAATTTGATCTCAGAGAAGAATTAATTAGTTCCTTAGAAGAACTAAGGAAAGAAAGAAAGAAAAACAAATTAGTCAAGAAAGAACTAATCAGAACTCAGAATCTCAACTCAGAGGAAGTCATCTGGGTAATTACAAAGTTGAAAGTCCAGGTAGAAGAGGACAAAAGGATTGAAGAAATACTCAGAAGTCAATTAGCAGAGAAGGAGAAGATGATTGAAAGGTTGGAATTAGGAGAAAACACTTTAAGAAAATATCTTCAGAAGGACATGTAGCAAGTTAGCACCAAGACATTGGATAAGATCATCAACAATAAAAGGCCATACTATGACAGGTCCGGACTAGGATACAACCAAATGCAGACTAAAAAAGGTTCAAGCTCCATGATGAAAGAAACATAACAAAAGAGTTATGCAGAAGTTCTCAAAGGAAGGAATCATGTTCAACAAGAATCATAAAGAAATGAATACAAAAGAACCTCTACATTCAAGCAATAAGGAAGCTTCAATCATTATGAAAGAAACAACCAAAGAGAATATCTTTATAAGCCAAGGAAAAATTCTAGAAGGACTACACCAGAAGGAAAATCATTTACTCACAGGTATGTAAATTTATTTTATGGTTATTGTTTTTATTGTACTAACTTTGGACATAAGGTTGCAGATTGCAAAGATTATGAAGGAAATAATCGGGAAATAAATTCTTATGTGGCCCCAAAAAATATCGAATGTTACAAATGACACAACTATGGACACACAAATCAAAATTTCAGAAGCATGATAAGGCCTCCCGTGAAAGAAAATGTTGACGTGGGACACAAAAAGGTTTGGAGAGGAAGTGAAAAACAAGAGGAGCAAGTAAATGAAGAACATGTCCAAGGAATCGTACTTTCAATATTTACAACAACATAAGAACATGATGACTTTACATCCAAAGAGGAAAGTGTTGGAATTCAAATGGAGGATGAAAAATACGTAAAAAATCAAGATGATGACAAAATTCACAAAGAGAATGAAAGGGAATATGTATATATTGACGAAGAAGAAGATGACTCCGCATAAGAATAGGTATTTTTTTGATCCATTCGTCTTGGAGACTCTTAGGTAATATGACTAGTATACAGGGGGAGTCTATGCAATAGCTAAGACATATGGGTCAACATTGTGGATAGTTGAGTAGCAGAGTATTAGATAGTATAGACATAGATGGATTCATAGATTGTTTCAAAAATTGGTTCAGATATTGATTCAAAGAGTGGTTCAGAGATCAAGGAACATTATCATAATGGATGATAATGTCATAGGAATATTTGAATGATTATTCTTGAATTATTTTCATATATGTCAGTTGATTACTCAAGGAAGAACTAATGGACAATAAGTCAAATAGGTTGAGGTACAGGTTGATGCATGTATGATGCATGGACAGGTCCAAGGATCATCATAGGAATAGAAGATCATGTTATTGTGGAGCAGTTGATCGATGTTATAGTAGAGAAACAACATATGCAGCAACATCCGCAGTAGAAGAAGATCTAAGTGATAGCATATTGTTCACATTGATTACACAACATTTTGCGGAGAAGATACAGGGAGTCATACCCACAGGGGAGTTATTTTATTAACCGTGATTTGTTAGATAAAGT
The DNA here is from genome assembly GCA_009831015.1 of Picea engelmannii. Classification (NCBI taxonomy): domain Eukaryota; kingdom Viridiplantae; phylum Streptophyta; class Pinopsida; order Pinales; family Pinaceae; genus Picea; species Picea engelmannii. The sequence continues at coordinate 147,083 of ML794074.1, forward strand.
ACAATATCAGATCGACAGAGAGGGTTAATCCTTGTTAAAGGAAGAGAGAAAGTAATCAGAGATATGAAGACAGAGGGAGCAACCCCAAGGAGAGTTCAGTAACGGGGAGAAACCCCAAGGAGAGAAACCCTTTGCCATTGATGTCAAAGGGGGAGAGATAGAAACATTGATGAGGAGTTTGAGCATGAGTGTTGCCATGACTAAGTGTTACCATCAATGTTGGTGTTTCCATCAATTCCAAAGGGGGATATTGTCAGACAATTGGTCTAGATTGATGGACAATTGTATAGTTGATTGTCATTGATGTCAACCCTTGGAGAGTGATGTTGTATATTGATTTCAACCCTTGAATATGTCTGGTAGAACATTATGATAGATCTAGAGGTATGGGTAAGGAACCCAAGTTTGGTTGAGGAATAATGTAATGAAGATCAATTCATATGCAGGTAAGACTATTATAGATGTATAGTACATGTCATGAAATTTCCGGTGATATGTGGAACATCAAATAACTCTTCACGGTTAGAGAGTTATGGCCTTGTGAATTGCAGAACCCTCATGAGTTATCTAGAAGCCCCTAGAAGGTCAAAGAAGTAAAATTATTCTAGAAACTCCTAGAAGAAGTTGACTAATCAAAGTGGGTGAAACTAGAAGTTAATCATGGGTTAAATTGTTGCAATAAGAAAATTATTAAAAATAAATTAGTTGCAACTAGAAGTGGAGAGTTTAATATTTTTGGTAAAGTGGTTACAAGTGGAAAAGTGGTTAGAAGTGGGTTAGCCCTAAAATAAGGAAGTTGGGTTAAGCTGGTTAGAAGGTAACCCCTAGAGGAAGCTACTTGGAGAGTATAAATAAGAGAGTAAGGGTCTCCTATTAGCACCTAGTGAGAACATTGAATATCTATTATCGTGTAAGGTTTATTGTAGGAACTCATTGATACATCTACAGTTACACAAGTCTAAGGTAACAAAGGAAATTTGACAGTGGAAGTTTCGGTAGCTATAGAAAGCGATAATTCTGTAGCCACAGGTTTCAACAGCTACAGAAAATGAAAATTCTGTAGCCGTAGGTTTCAATAGCTACATAAATTTTCGGTAGCCGTAGAAAGTTTTGGTAGCTTTAGAAAACAACAATTTTGTAGCCGCAGGGTGTTTCTATAGACGCAGGTTTTGGTATCTACAGAAAGAGCAGTTTCGGTATCCGTGGGTGATTTGGAAGCTACATAATCAAATGTATGTCATATTATTATGTGTAGTTGGATATTGTTGAGATATGGTTATGGGACAATGAGGATTTTCCCTGGAGAGGTTGTTGATTGTATGACACTTTCTGTATGAGCTAGATATACAAAAATACAATGTTGGTATGTCTGGTATTTGTTATTGGTACATCTTGTTGAGCTGAGTATTGAGTCATATCTTTTATTTCTTTGATATATGGTTGAGGGATTTTAGTTGTGATGTGTTGCTAAAATTGTTGGTTTAGTTTGAGGCTGCATATCAGTAAAGGTTTGATGTCTAGTCGATGTGAGGATTTATTACACATTATTATGATTATATGCACATGTATGGCACATGATTAGAGATACATAGATGCACATGGTTTGAGTGATATTCTTGTGATATTGGGTATGAGATCTATGTTATCAGATTTGATCTATTGAGGAAATTATTGGTACAGGTTGTTGTTATATGTTGGTACAGGTTGATTGTAGGTTATTGGTGTAGGTTGTCTACAGGTCATTGGTACATGTTGGTTACAAGTTGTTGGCACAGGTTGGTACACGTTTACAATGGTATATCTCACAGGGACAGTTTGGTAGTGGTTTCATCATTTGACACTTATATTTCAGGGCGGTTGGATGGGGAAAGAAAAGGGGGTTGTATCCTCCTTCCAATTGGTGCCAAAGAATCAGGGAGTTGGAGCTTCCTTCTAGTTGGAGCCTAAGAACTGGGTGGTTTTATCCACCTTACGATTGTAGATGAAGAACATAGGGGGTTGTAGATTCCTTCTAGTTGTAGCCAGAGAATCAGGGAGTTGGATATTCCTTCAGGTTGGAGCTTGAGAACTAGGTGGTTGTAGCCGGAGAACCCCGGGGTTTTTATCCTCCTTCAGGTTGGATCCTAAGAAACTAAGTGGTTGGAGCCTCCTTCCAGTTGGAGCTGGAGAATTGGAAGTTGGTGCTTCCTTGAATGTAATTCTTAACATATTAGAAAATAGTTCTGTGGTTTTCTCCCGCATTGGGTTTCCATGTAAATATTGGTGTACTGTGCATTGTGTGGATGTGTTTATTATTATTTATTATGCACTGATGGATGTTAATGTTTATGATACAAAAATATTTTGATGATAAACAAATGAACATGGTTGAATAAGTTAAAGGAATATGCATTGTGGTTTAAAGGATTAATAAATGGTACAATTGCTCATTACTGATTCACCACCCCCCCCCCTCTCAGTAATCCAATAAAGATTTTTAAGGTCTCATGAGGAAATGATTCAAGGTGACAGGTCTTCCATTTTCTCTGTTATTGTTGTGTTCCCCACTACTAAACCCACCAATTAAAAAAATGTGATACCAATCAATAATTTTTTTTCAAACCACATAAATCATAACTTATCAAACCATTTGGTGTTCAAACCATATTTGTAAAAAAAAATATCATTTATCTTAGGTGATAACCGATTGATTTCTTGTTACTACCTTTAAAATTTGGCAACAACGCCATTAAATTTGTGTCACATGTGCATCATTGACAATAATTAACAAAAAAAATCTTATGAAAGAATATTTAGAGAAAAAAGACAAACTTTCATATCAATTAGAAGGAACTTACAACACCCAAAAAATGGCAATGGAAAATATCTATAAAAATATATGGAAAAAATTCTACACACTAATATACAACATGATATATCACATCCATGTTGAAATACGCGAATTTTTTTTTATAGAAGTAAATTATTAAAAACATTTTCTTGTCCTATGTAAATTTACACAAATTCAATTGAAAATTTATGTTTTCCAAAGATTAGTTATTACTAACTAATCATCCATATGTAGCAAATATACTCAAAAAATTGGGATGTATACTCATTGATTTGGCGAAAATATTAGGAAAACCTATTATATGTTCATGGAAAATGTTTATATTTATGCAAAAAATATAAGTTCATGCATAACTATAATCATAAATTAGGCTACAAGTTTTTTTACTTTTAATGAGAAAATGAAATTTTTTAGCATAAATTTCTTCCAAAAAATTAAAATTTAGTTAAATTGGCAAACTTTCGCTTAAAAAAAAATATTGATACCAATTAAATTAAATGCATGCATACTAAAACGACCATGCAACTAATAAAAATATTCAAAAACATGAATGCAATTTAACAAGCATGCTTACAA
>ML794074.1:153345-164470 GCA_009831015.1 Picea engelmannii
TGCTCGATTCTTTTCTTTTGTTGAAGAAAGTGAAATAGTCTGTTGTTTCTTACAAGCCCATGTCACAGGTCCTGAACCAAGGATGAAAACATAACCTGCGGTAGACTTCTGATCATTAGGTTCGTCGACCCAATATGAATCAGTGAAACCAACGAATGAAGGAGTCCCCACTAAATTGTAATGTATCTCGAACTGAACTATACCATAGACATAGTGAAGTATCCCTTTAGATTATTTCCAATGTCTTCATGAGGTGTTTTCATATACCAAGAAACAAGACCAACAACAAAGGAAAGATCAATATCGGTATGAGTCAAGTATAAGAGGCTACCAACTAACTGACGGTACAAGGTGGCAACAAGCTTGACTCCAGATTGGAAGGGAGAAGGGGATGGTTTACAATCGTCCATGTGAAATCAATGAAGAAGGGCACAAGCATACTTAGATTGGGAAAGAAAAACTCCTTCATTAGTTTGCAAAACTTGGATGACAAGAAAATAGTGCAAAAAACCTAATTCTATCATTTGAAATTTCTTCTTAAGGTTGGTCTTCACATGGTTTAAAAGTTTAGAGTCACTACCAGTAAGGATAAGGCCATCAACATAAAGGAAAAGGATTATGATATGTCTTCCTACTTTCTTGGTATAGACATTAGGATCAAAATGGTATCTAGAGAATCCAATGGTTATAAGAAAGTAGTCAATTTTGTCATAACAAGCTCAAGGAGATTGCTTAAGACCATAAAGTGATTTCTTAAGGAAATAAACAAGGCTAGAGTCATTATGAACATAGTCAGGAGGTTGTTCCATGTATATTTCTTCTTGCAAATTCCATGCAATAAGGCGTATTTGACATCCATTTGATGAACCTCCTATTTATGGGAGGTAGCAAGAGCAAGAACAAGGTGGATGGAATTGATTTTGGCTACAAGGGAATTTTTTTAATTATAGTCAATTCCTTTAACTTGGGAAAATCCTTTGGAAAATAACCAAGCCTTGTGTCTTTCAACACTTCCATATGATACATACTTAGTTCTATAGACTCATTTACATATGAAAAGTTTTCTTCCTTTTGGAAGAGGTACAAGATCCCAAGTATCGTTTTCCATTAAAGAACGATACTCTTCATTCATTATTGTATCCCATTCTGGATGACCACAAGCTTCTACAAATGTCTCTAGATCGTGAGTCTCATAAACTTGAGCCAAAAGAGAAGAGGCTCACTGGAACTGTGAATGTGTCTAACGCTGATATGAAGGATCATCGACAAGATCACTAACTACTTCTTGTGTTGAATGGACCTATCTAGGAAGTGGTGGCGCTGGAGTTGGTGCTAGTTCAGGTTCAAAGGATTCATCTGGAGGAAGGTGAGCAGGCAGAGGTGGATTTTCATCCTCACTTCCATTATCTAAATAAGAAACTAGAACATAAAAAGTCACACATGCCGAAGATGGCTCCCAGGCCGAAGAAGGCACAAACATCAAATTAGGCTTGCAGGCCAAAGAAGGCATAAATGATGAATTAGGTTTGCAAGCCAAGAGATTTTTATCAAATTTAACATCTCTTCTAATAATAATTTCATTACAATGTAGTTGAAGAAGTCTATAAACTTTGACATCTTCAGAATAACCAACAAATATACACTTCTCACTTTTAGGCTGCAATTCTTTCCTTTTCTCATTAGGAATTGTTATAACCCTAAATTACTCCATACATGCATACCTGGCACTTGGCCCTCTTACTTGCTATTTTTTCCAAGCCATCACTGAGTTTCTCTTCTTAAAAACTCATTTTTTGAAGATGTACGTGCCCTGCACCAATACTGCCCACGTACACATGCTTGTTGCACCACTACAACCCGCATATGTACGCTAGTTTCACCACTACAGCCCGCGTATACTTGCAAAAGTTGCAAGGAATTCGTTGAGATTACGGGCTATTGGGTGGTTTCCCAACTAATTCACCACCTATAGCCTGTCACCCAACCAAATAACCATCCTTTTCCCATATAAAAGGAGGTGTTGGTGTCTCATTCCATATCTAAGCATAAGAACAGTGAAACTCTGCCCATTTCACATCCCCTCCTTGCCCCAAGCATTTGCAACCTTGTTGAGAGAATTCCCTCAGAATCCCTCATTTTTTCTCTCTTCCTCCATCAAAACCCAATCCATTTCCCAAGAAGAAGATTGAGAGGAGAAAGATACGCGGAGGTTCACTTGGAGCTTGGTAAAGAGGATCCTGGACCAGGTTCAAGGAGAAGTAGCTGACTTTGGTTGTAAGTAATCATTGTATTATCAATAAAAGAAGTACTTTTCCTATCCGAATAACATGATGTGTTGAATGCTTGCATTTGATTTATGTTTTTATTTTAACATCTAAACCTTATTTATGTACAAAGTGTATGCTTGTAGTTATCTGCTTATCTATCTTTGAATGCAGGCCAACCTTGGGAGGAGGTTTGCAGTCAGTGGAGCTATCAAGTGCAAAAGGATCTACACCGGATGCAGAGTAAAGGTATAGTTACCGAATAATTCTCATTTTACTTTTCTTGCATAAGTCTGGGGTATGCTTGGGGTAGTTAGAGAAGTAGGAGAGTTTTAAACGGTTATTGATTTGCCTACACTGTAAAACCTAGTGTAGCCATAGGGGGGTTTTCCTGCTAGAAGAACTGGCAACCATACTAGGGAAGCCTCTAGGGTTGTAGGGGATTTTTGGGTGTTGGATTGGTTTTAGTACCTTTCAAGTTTATTTTTAGTTTGTCGAGTCTATTAATGTGTCTGGTCAGCTCTTAGTGCCATACCAGTTCTCCTTGCCCTGTCAATTTGTTTGTTTTCTTTCCTTTTTCAAGAAATACAGAGGTGTATGCGACCTATTGTGGGTCAGCACACGTACATACACACCCTGATTTGTAGACAAACCACATACATACAAAGGCTTCTTAACCATCACTAGCGTACCTGGTTCAAGAGGATATTTTTAAGAAGAGGCAGTCAACCTCTTCCCTGATTGAGGTTTTACTTCTCAGGGTTTCTTGTCTAAGTCCAGTGTCTCTGGTTTTGACATTCAAAACTTGGGTTAGATGTCAGTTTGCTTCTGGAAGGGTTTTAGGCAAGTCTTTGAGTTTTTTTACTAGCCTGTTCGATGTCTTTAGTGACTCTTTACGATCCGCAGTGGGCCAGAGGCCAGTCTCGATCTTGTCTTGTATTTTTTCTTTCCCTTTCATTTGATTTAAAGAAAAGAGAAAAAAAATTACGTTAATTTTTTTCCTGCTTAAAGCATTTTCCCAAAAAGAAAAGATTTGTTTTCAGCTCCTAGTTTGGTAAAGTAGTTAGGGTAGTTATTTTACTTAAAAGGACAAAATAGTTCGATTTTTAAGTTCTTTATTGATCTCTTAGAACTTAAGTAGCTCGTAGTCGAGTGAAATTTCATTTTACATTTTCTTTTAAATATCTTGAAAATAGTTAGTTATGAAAAGTTGGTTAAAGAGTTAGTTGCAAATATTTATTGTTAACTAGAAGTAATTTTTCTTTCAGTATTTACGTTTATTCTCCTCTTTCATCTCCAGTACACATCACTAGTTTCACGGACGTTCCCTTTGAGTTAAAACAAGCCATTTAAAATGAACGCTAATTAAAATCTACTATACTTTATGTTTGTAGGGTCAATCAACTAGTTTAGTCTAGAGCCTTGAATTAGGTTGGAGAGGAAACTCTTCAAGGCTTATAAAAAAACATTGGAGTCAGAGATAGGGAGTGTAAAAGTCCAGTAAACGTGAAAGTTATTTGGGACCCCCCTCTAACATAAGGGATAAACACGAGGTTGCGTAAGGAAAGGTAGTGGAGATAACCCCTCCAAAGTCAGACCAATCATAGTGGGGAATGCATATTGAGGATTTGTCCTGGGATACTGTCGATTGCATTTTCCTACGGAGCGTCGTGGACCTAGAATCCATTTGATATCCTCAGTTGTCTTCCAGACCACTTGCTTTCGATACCCTCGATAGGTTTCAGGCTTGTTACCCTGATCATTGCGGTCCACCTGACTATCGACTATACTCGCATGGTAACTATTTGTGAGCTGAAAACTTAGTTGTCTTTATTTTAGGGACTTACACAAGTGACTGCAGGGGTATACCATGGTACATAGGGAAAACTTCAAGCCATGCTTTGCAGTGTATATCCAAAGGGTTCTTCCATGTTTGAGTTGCACTTGCACCGGTAAGTTTCTCTAGTGTTGGCTGGCGTAACTGTTCTTCCAATTAAATAGTGGTTTGCCTTCTTTATCTCATAGGAACTTTTCTAGTGTGTGCTTGATTTTACACATTAGTTAAAGCCTTACGGTTTCGTTGATATTTTCACAAAGTGGAAGATCAAGAGCTTTGTCAGTCAGGAAGGATTTAGGGTCTACCATTAGTTACATTAGAGCCACCACCACCACTGTTATAGTGAAGACTTGACTAGAAAGGGTCATTCGAAGTGACTAAGCCACATGAAACTGTGCTTGATCCGTCTCTGAGAGGAGAGAACTCGAATTCAGAGGAACTCATTGTTACTGACCTTGGATCAGAATCTCTCGGGATGAGTAACCCTCCGATCACTGAATTGTCGACGTCAATCTTGGTACAGGTTGTCCCTCCAAGGGTAACACCTCACGAGCATAAGATAGTCTTGCAAGAAGCTATGGAAGCAAATGATGCTACTTCATCAGGGAGTCCTCATAATCCCTCAATGACTCCCACCATAGGGGGTGTTCCACCTCCTAAATCACCTTTGTTGGTCTGGACCACAATGGTCTCGACCACCTCTACCTTAGGTAGTGGTCTGATTTCGTTAGCCACGATAACCACTGCTCCGTTCACACAGAGTGTGACGGGCCCTCCATTTTCACACAACATGCCCAACTTTGATACGAACTTCGTCCTCACCTACTCCACCCTACATACCATGGGTCTGGGGTCAAGGAGCTCAAATTCTCCCTTGCAAGGGTCTATGGGGGGTACCTCAACCTCCTATAACACTATCCTTTACAGTGGGGGTCATATGCCCCCTCCGTCCCCTTCACTTAGCGGTGCTTTCCAACCACTCATCGGGCCAAATATGAACTACAACTTGTTTGGAGAAAGAAGTCTAGGATTGCCTTCTCACACCACATCGGTGGGTTCAATACCATTCTCTTTTTTCGACGTGTTTGGTAATAACGCCTTTTCGTTGGCTTCCATCTCGGCCAGGGGAAACCCTAGTCTTGGACAACAGAATCCTGTGCAGTATACTATTCCTACACAAGGGGAAAATACAAGATTTTTCTCCTCACAAGGAATTTGGAATCCTTGGCAGGGATCAGTTCCCTCGTTAGGGATTCTGACTGGGGGAAACCCATTTCATGTTCAATGGAACCCGGGGCAAGGCTCAGTACCTATTCCCGTCGGATCGACAGGGGGCAACCCTTTCCAGAATATTTGGAACACAACACATGGAGCAATCCTCGCCTATCCCTCGACGCCCAATTATAGGAGTCAGTCGATGATGTCCCAATAAACATAGTTACCATACGCTAGTCAAGGCCATGTTGTCTACCAAAAACATAGCCAGCGGCCCAAATTTTCCTGGCAACCTGGTGCCACTCAAACTGCAGGCTCCTCTTTTCCTGTACATAATACCCAGCCCAAACTACCGTTTATGGCAACATTATATCTGCCAGAATTGTCAAGGTTACTTAATGACCTAATTTATCATGATCTGCGTTTCCCTCCCATGCCTACTAAGTTTCCCTCCAATATAACAAAATTCGAGGGCAAGCCTAGTGAGTACCTAGGTGACCACGTCACAACTTTCCACCTATGGTACATTGATCTCGACCACTCAAGATACTCTTACTTTAGTGATTTGGCAATGGTTTTCCTAAACCATTTTCAACTACTTGTGAGATATGACACCAACACTGAATTGTTGGCTAACTTTGAGAAGACAAAATCTGATCATATCTTGGATCACATCCGAGAATGGCGACGACAGAAGAGATTGATCAAGGTAGAAGTCCCACCAGATTTCTTGCTAGAATGGTTCCTGAAGTCTTTGGTTCCTTAGTTATCCAAGGACGTAGAAACGTCGAGAGTGTTTTCAGAAGATCGGGCGATAATGAGAGCGCAACAACTCGAACTGATATACTCTCAGTTTGGATTACTCTATGAAATTTTTCCAGATGCACCACGGTCCATCCTTGACAAAGCCAGACAAAAGTCTAGACCACATGTCGATGGTATAGTTTGTTTAGCACAAGCAAAGTCCACTGATCAACTGTCAAATCAATTGCAACCATTTTTTATACAACAGATAGTGGCCAGCCAGACCTCCGGTTCAGATTCTCCCCCTACCCAATCATCAGATCTACATAGTGTACAGATAATGAACCCGAAGGCTGACCAATAGCCTAAAGGGAAGAAAAAATAGAGAAACAAAAAGGGTAAGGGGGATAAGAAACCCAACAACAATTCTGGCGAGGGAAACACAGAGAAGAGAAAGTCGAAGTATTTGTGTAACCTTTGCACGGAAGACCATCCGACTCACCTGTGCCCTTGGCTTGCGGAGGCCTACAATTTATTGGTGCAACAATAGCCTTTTTTGTTAATGAACCCATTCCCACATGGGAAAAATATGACTCAAGCCTCTTCGAGCGTGGATGGGGGCAGTCAAGGACCCCCCTCCGTCTTCTAGTAGCCCTTCGACCGCAAACGTTTATATGATGAAAGGTGATTCGTATATAGAGACCATAGCACACGACTATGGAATGCCATAATCTATTGAAAAGGGTAAGGAATTCACAAACCCAACATTTTATCTCAAGATCGAGAATACATTGGGTAAAAAAATGACACACATCCCGAAAGGGGAATTCAAGAAAGATTCCCATAATCCGGACGTGAGGGCCACCCGAAATTACTATGTGGTGGAGGATTTGTCACAAACCCTTGCGTGATGTCTTCTTTGGAAGTCCTCTAGAGCTTCCCTTCGTAGAGAAAGACTCTATTGTCCACTTTGGGCTCTACCGAGACTTGTAATCTGGGAACGATCATGCTTGATACGACCAACTTGAAACCTCGTCTCCCTTACCACGTTGGGTTTCAAATAGTAGTGGCTCACCCCACAAAATATTTTACTCAGAATGTTTTCTGTACAGTGGTGGATGAGGGTGCCTCGACTTGCATGATGTCGTTGGCATGTTGGAAGGCCATTGGCCAATTGGTTTTGTCTCTGTCACCTACTCTACTTACAGATTTTGACGGTCGTTCTTTCATACCACATGGAATCATTCCTTCTTTCCCCATGCATTTAGGAGGAAAGACCATGTGCGTCGAAGTTGAAGTGGTCGATGCACCTCTCGACTACAAAATTCTGTTAGGAAGGAGTTGGACCTATGCAATGCATGTAGTGGTTTCCACAGTCTTTCAGATCTTGTTGTTCCCACACGAGGGTCGAATCGTGACCATTGATCAATTGTCCTTCTCCCGGCTTGAACCTTCATCGGGGGCATCCATGGTCCCAATGATTGATAAACCTCAGCCTAGCATCATCAATGTGGGGGTTGGTTTTTTCCCAACTTTGATGGGTACTTTCGATTACCCGCCTCCTTTTGGCAATGTCAAGATGATATTGATTGTCCCCGACTAGCCTAGGGCTCAAATATTTCAAGTGTAGTCATTTTGTACAACCTACTTTCATGATCCGTGGACTCTTCCTTCCCCATAAGCTATGATGGAAGGGATAGGGAATCCTGGCATGGCCATGCCCTTGTCCGCAACAAAAGTTGCATACAGTCTTTTCCAGCAAGCTTCGGCTCACCCCGATCCAACTCCTGCATAAGAGTTAGATCCAGTTCTCGAGCCTATTTGGGCTCAACGTTCCCTCACCGATAATGATTCTTTAGAATTGTTCTTTCCCTCAAATGAGGCGATTCTTAAGGCATTGACTGGTCTGGACAGACCCTGGGATGATCTCCATCACATATCTTATTTTCTCTCGGAGTTAAGAAGAATAGAGGTAGGTGAATTCATGTTGACTATGACTAGAGACAGGTCTTGTCTTGTTAATACTCTAGCTATGCACGTAATTTATGCCAAGGGTAATATGGAAAGTATCACTGAAATGATACCTATTGATATCTCCAAAACCCCTAGTGTCGTGGAGAATGTTTTTTGTTGAAGCGGACTCCTCCCGAAGAGGTTCAAATATATACATATTTATTTAAGGAATTCCACGATGTTTTTTCCTAGTCTTACAAGGAGATTCCAGGCATTGATCCGAGAATCATCAAACATGAGATAAAAACTTATCCTAATGCCAAGCCAATCCATCAGAAACTTTGTCCGGTAAATCATTGGAAAGAAGCAACTATTAAGGTTGAAGTAGAGAAACTTCTCAAGGAAGGGTTTACCTACCCCATATAGCTAACGAAATGGGTGTCAAATCTTGTCCCGGATAACAAAAAGCAGGGTACGAATCACATGTGCATGGACTTCCATGACTTGAATAAGTCATGTCCAAACAATAATTCCCCCACCCCATTCATTGATCAGATTGTCGATGAATGCGTAGGCTGTGAGGTCTTTTCATTCATGGATGGTTTTTCATAATATAACCAGATTCAAATCAAACCCGAAGACCAGCATAAAACAAATTTTATCTGTCCATGGGGCACATTTTCTTATCGTAAGATTTTGTTTGGCCTAAAAACTATTGGAGCCACTTTTCAGTGGGCCATGTCTTTTTCTTTCCATGACCTTAGACATATAGTCAAGGCTTATATCGATGATTTAACATCATGATATTGTAAGAGAGATGATCATCCCATGCACCTCTGACTAATCTTTGAATGATGTTTCTACTATCGGATTAGCTTGATTACTAAACAAATGCAGTTTCTGCGTGATGTCAGGTCATCTTTTAGGTTTCATAGTTTTTACAATAGGGATCATGGTTGATCCTCTTAAGGTTGAGGTGATAGTTCAATTGCCTCCTCCATGCACAGTCCCTCAGCTTCAAAGCTTATAGGGGAAAGCAAAATTTCTTCAACGTTTTATCGCAAACTATGTCGAGATCACTAAAGGGTTCATGCACTTACTGAAGAAGGGAGTCCTGATCCAGATTATTTTCGACACGAAATGAGAGCGAAGATATAATAAAGAAATGCACAGAGATATCGCGTATATCCAGTAATATAATAGAAATATATTAGAGATGCAACCATAAACACAGAGATACAGTAATACACGATTTCTATTAATGAACAAAATGTACAGAGACTGTAAAAATACAGAGTGAAAGACTCGCTAGAATGGTGACAGCTTATCTCTGAGAAGAGATGTGACGGCTACTCGCATTCACAAGAAGATGATTACAATGAGGCTCGGAAGGCCCTTTTACAATAGACGGGAATGCCAAAAGTCCTAGACATCCGAAAACCTAACCCTAGGAGATGAAGTGCCAAAAGTCATGTGGGCCCCGTTTGGGTAAGTGAGTACATCAACTTCCCGGGGTCGTAACTTTTGCATACGATCTCCGTTTTAGGCGTGTGATAGCTTGTTGGAAAGGTATTGTAGAGGAGATTAATTTTGGGGGATCAATTATGACTTCGGCTATCATTGAGAACCTCAATCTAGAAAAACCTTCATTTGGACCCTCAAAATGGCCCCAGAAGTTAAAACCTGCTAAAAATAGTAAATTGCCAAAATGGCCAGAAAACTGTTTTGAGCCATTTGGAAAAGGTGGTTGGCCACCGATATCCACCTGGATCAATCCTCCCTCCTTAGGAATCAATGGTATGCATTGCATTGAGTTCCTGGGGGAGAGGGAAAAGCATTTGTTGAATCTACATCTTGGTGAGCTGCTTGTCTTGCTGGAGAAGTCGCGCTGCTTAGTTTGTGGAAATCTGTCACGAACCTGTGGCTGGAAGGTTTGGAACTTTTTAACCAGTCTGGCTATTTTAGATGACTGTGTGCAGAAGGAATCTTCGTTCTTTGCTGCAACCTTGTCGACCTGCTTCTATTGGCTAGAAGGTGCTTGGGCCGAAGCTGTGGTGGCTGCAGTATCCTTCTGTTCACCCTTTGAACAGATTGTGGAGAAGATGAATTTTGTAGTATGAGATACTACCTTGCGACACTGTTTAGGTGCGACGATAGTTGGAACTACCTCTGGTATCCTGTAGAGATGACCCCCCAGAGTAATAATGACACTACGGGGTCGAGACTCATAGATAGCATGACGTTTCCACATATATGGCTGGCCCAAGAGAACATCAAAGACATCCAGTGGGGCAAAATCACATAATACCTCATCCTTGAAGGGTTGGATGTCGTATGAAATTCGACACTGCTGGCTGACACGAAGATCTCGTCCTTGGCGAAGCCACCCAATGCTGTATGGTTGTGGGTGTGGTGTTGTCGACAATCCCAACTGTTTGATGACCTCTGTTGAGATGAGGTTCTTCTGGCTTCCGCTATCAACAATAAAATGCAGCAGGGTCCCCTCCACCCACATCTGTGAATGAAAAATGCACTCCCCCTCTTCTGGATCTGTTGGTTCTTCTGGTTGAATTGTCGTGGTCGCGACAATAGCAGTGGGGTCTGCATCGATGATCTATCTTTTACCAGTATTTTTAGAATCAGATTCTGAATCAGGGTTCGGCTCCTTGTCTTTGATCTCGGCCACCAATGACTTTTTTGAGCGGCATTCATTGGTGTTGTGCCAAGGGCTTTTTTGGAAATTGCACCATTTCTGGTGTCCTTCTTTGTCTTCCCGTGACCCTTCTTTTCCTATGGCTTGGACTGGTTTTCGGGAGACTGTTTGTTAGGGTTGTCTTTGTCATACTTTGGTTATTGTGGATTTGCAAACCCAAACTCCCGTTTGTTCCGGTGCTTAAATTTCTGCTCGATTTTAACAGCATATCGATAGGCAGCACCGAGTGATGAGATGTCAAGAAAATCCATTTCAATTTGGATGTATCTATGTAGAGCCCCACGGTATTTCAGAACCAAATGTCGTTCGGAGTCTTTGATACCTAGCTTGGTGCGCAAGGTATGGAAGGTATTGGTGAACTCTGTAACTGCTTGGCCCCTCTCTTGCCACAGTGTGGTC
>ML794074.1:164762-175319 GCA_009831015.1 Picea engelmannii
GAGACCCAACTTGCTATACTCGGACCTCGTCGGGGACATGCACTGAAAAACGATCAAGAGCAGCCTACTCTGATACCACTGATCCGGATTATTTTCGGCACGAAATGAGAGCGGAGATATAATAAAGAAATGCATAGAGATATCGCGTATATCCAGTAATATAATAGAAATATATCAGAGATGAAACCATAAACACAGAGATACAGTAATACACGATTTCTATTAATGAACGAAATGTACAGAGACTGTAAAAATACAGAGTGAAAGACTCGTTAGAATGGTGGCAGCTTATCTCTGAGAAGAGATGTGACGGCTACTCGTATTTGCAAGAAGATGATTACAATGAGGCTCGGAAGGCCCTTTTACAATAGAAGGGAATGCCAAAATTCCTAGACATCCAAAAACCTAACCCTAGGAGATGAAGCGCCAAAAGTCATGTGGGCCCCGTTTGGCTAAGTGAGTACATCAACTTCCCGGGGTCGTAAATTTTGCATACGATCTTCGTTTTAGGCGTGTGATAGATAGTTGGAAAGGTATTGTCGAGGAGATTCATTTTGGGGGATCAATTATGACTTCAGCTATCATTGAGAACCTCAATCTCGAAAAACCTTCATTTGGACCCTCAAAATGGCCCCGGAAGTTAAAACCTGCTAAAAATAGTAAATTGCCAAAATGGCCAGAAAACTGTTTTGAGCCATTTGGAAAAGGTGGGTGGCCACCGATATCCAGCTGGATCAGTCCCTTTCTGATGGGATGAAGTCACTCAATGATCTTTCGAAGCATTGAAATGTGCCCTTATGTCTGCCCCTCTACTCCATCCCCCCAATTATAATAAATATTTCTTATTGTACTTGGCCACTGCAGAGTCGACCATCGACATGGTCTTGGTTCAAGAGGACGATCCGCTTGAAGAGCATGTGATTTATTACCTGAGTCGAGGCCTGGTTGGGTTAGAAATAAACTACTCCCATGTTGAGAAGCTTGCGTTGGCAGTAGTGCATGCTGTCCAATAGTTCCGTCATAAATATCCTGCTTCGCAAGAACACCTTTGTTGTCGTCGCGAATCCATTTCAATATGTGTTGACGCGACGTATCATCGATGGAAATATTAGTAGATGGATTTTTATCCTCCAGGAATTTGAATTGGATTTTGTTTTTGCGAAATCCAAAAAGTCACTGGTCTTTGCGGAACTCATTTCGGAACTTCCGATTGAAGTAGGTGATGTTACGCCTGAAGAATCACCTATTAAAGGAGATTCTTTTATGATTTCATCGTAGAACCCCTGGTATAGAGATATACTAGTCTATCTTCAGACTTTGAAGTTCCTTGCCTCTGCTTCTCGTGGTGAGCGTCGATGTATACACCATCAGGCACAAAACTATCTCATACTCGATGACACTTTGTATCGTCGAGGTGCATATTGCATCGTTTTTCGGTGCCTCATTCACGAAGAAGCGAAACTCATTCTTAATGACTGCAACACTGGAGCATGTGGTGTTCATTTGTACGGGTTGGAAACAAACCAAAATATTCTACGAGCCGGTTACTTTTGGCCGATGCTAATCAATGATTTCGTTGAATCGGTCAAGAAGTGCCACCCATGTCAGATCTTCTCTCGAAAGATGAGGGCACATACCATTCCCATGTTTCTCGTCATTACTGTTAATCCCTTCACTAAGTAGGGGATTGATTTTACTACATGCCACTCGGCTTTAGCCAGGGGGCATCGTTATATGATCGTAGAGGTAGACTACTTCACAAAGTGGGTTGAGGCTATGCCAATGTTCAATAATGATGGTGAGGCAACATCTCTCTTTATTTTTAACCAGATAATAGCAAGGTTTGACATCCCGTCGGAGATTGTCACTAACCATGGCAGTCACTTTAAAAATAAAATGATGTTCGAGTTAACATCAAAGATTTAGTTGAGGAAAGAGAATTCATCACCCTACTACCCACAAGAGAATAGTCAGGTGGAGGTTGTGAATAATTCCCTCAAGACTATTCTGCAGTGAATGATCAATTTTGCCAAATCAAATTGGCATTTGATGTTGTACTCGACGTTATGGGCCTACTGAACGTCTGTAAAGACTACCACTGGTTTCTCACCTTTTGAACTCGTTTATAGGTTGGAAGCAGTCTTGTCAATAGAGTGCCAAATCCCATCTCTAAAGTTGGAAATAGAGTTATTTCCAGACGCTTCACCGCTTGAGTAACACTTATTATATCTCGAGCAGCTCGACAAGAAACGCCATGATGTAGCCTTGGCTAACTAGGCTCACAAGCAACGAGTCAAGTGTCAATATGATCGGTCCATTCATCCTCAGATTTTCTTCGAAGGCAACCTTGTCCTGGTCTACGACCAAGATAAGGATCCCCTAGGGGCAGGCAAGTTCAAACCCATGTGGTTCGGAAATGGTTGACTTTGAGGGAAATTCCTTGGCTGAGCCTAGAAATGGGCTCTACCTCAAGAAGTATTACTCGTAGGTTGGTCGCCTGGGTGACTTCTTGTACATATGTATAGTTCTGATACAGTTAGTTTTTGTCCTTTTGTTTTATGGATGTGTCGTTATTTATGTCATCTTTTTCATTGTGGCAGATTTCAAGTGAATCAGAGGTGTTCTTTGGGTTCGCAGACGGTGCTATCTGACACACTCGGAGGCTTGCTTCCATAGCTTGGGTGATTTTCACACCTCAAGGCTAGTTTCTATCTTCTGGAGGTATCTGTCTAGGTGACGCTACAAACAATGTCGCCGACTACAGTGCAGTGATAGAGTTGCTTCATGACGCTTTGTCGCATGGTATATTTCACCTCTGAGTATACTTAGATGCTCATCTAGTTGTGTCCCAGTTGAATGGGGTTTACCACATTTATGATCCTACTTTACACCGACAATTCCTTAGGGTAAGTCTCTTAGAACATTGTTTTGACTACAATATATATATCCATGTTCCTAGGATATTTAATCAAATAACATATACTCTAGCTAATCAAGTATTAGATTGACATTTTTCACACACATAAAAAGAAGCACACAAATACACATGTACATACATTTGTAAAAAATGTGATCCATAAGACATAAATATGTAAATACATGTATATATCAAAAAGTGTCATAGTACATCGGTGGGTGTGAACGTCTCAAAAATATATATATCTGGTATACATCACAGGGCTTATGCCCTAAAAAATATACAAAGAGTTCCCTTGGCACATAAGAGGTCCATCCTAGATAAGCACGGGGCCTGTTGGCCCCACCATAGTGAACAACAACATTTGGCAAACACCGCAAGAGTTGGACACACGTCTGTGGCACCCAACCACATGAGGCTGCATCGATTGCAGGAGATCCTCGATCTTGGCCATGGGAACAACATGAGTGAGTGCAGTGAGGTCCCACTCCACCCATCTCAAAAATATCTTAGACTCTCCGGCTGAAGGTCCCCCTGCTGCTGCTGCTTTTCCGATGGCTACTGTTGGTACTACCTCTGGTCGAGGACTCTTCCTAGTCCTCGAGAATTATGTTGGGCGGTCCCAAATCTGCACATAATAGATACATAGTTGTCAGATACTTTGTTACACATAAAAAATGATATATATAAAAGAAACTAAAAATTAAATAACTTAAAAAACACATGTACCTATCTCTCTTGGCTCCTCTGCAAGAGGTACGGGCATGTTCGAATCCCTGAAAAAGTTGATTCCAGCATAGGGGTAGTCCTCTATTGTTGGAATATGTCATGCCAACCAGTCGAAAAATGTGTCGTTGAAGGCCTGTATGGTCCTTACTTCCCCCTGTCATGGCAGTAATGCTGCCCATCTACACACTACTGGTAAGGAGGCCACATGCCCCCTCACTGTCTCTCGCAGACTAAGGTTGGGTACCCTCTCAAAGAAGAATGAGCATAGAACGATACCAAACCTGAAGTTCGTGTTACTCTGCCCTCACCACTCTGTGAGATGCCTCTTCATGCAATCAAGCATGTTCGTTCTCCAATCAGATACTCGTGCATTTAGGAACTGCATTGCACAATACATGTGCACCCAAGAGGCCTGGTGTAAGGCCGCGGATCCAGTGATTTGCCCAATAAGAAAAAATATCACCTTCAACGCTAGGCTGGTAATCTTGTGGATAAGCACCTGAGAACTTACTTTCTCAGTGTCGGTTTCACAATTCATTCCAATGAGTTCGGTGATGTTGTAGGGCCCAGGGGGAAATGTACACAGGTTGACTGGTTCCCCTCTCCTCTAGAGGCTAGTGAAGAAATATGTGTCCTCAGTTTTTGGAGTCAACAACTGCCCCTCAAGCATAAATGCCTATGCATGAGGGTGCCAATAATATATCGAGGCATTCAATAGCCTGGGTTGTGCCCTCATGAGTGGACACTGATAGAAATTCCATAACCTGCATTGTTTCAATGCGACAATAACAGAAGGGTCCTCATCGACCAAGACATCGATCTCCTCGTGTTCCCTCTCCCTCCAATGGACACACATCCTATTACATGACAAGTTCAAGGGGGAGTTAACTCTTGCACATCCCCCCCCCCCTTTTTTTTTGAGAGTGTATGCAGGTTGTTTTGAACACAGTCATGTACATACGTGGGAAGATTGTTTTATTCCCATGGATGTACGTAGGTTGTCCTTGGACAACCCACATACACATAGGGCTTCCCTTTTTTAGGAGGGTGCGCTCCCTCAAAAACTAAAAACTATACAAAATTGAAGTATGGAAATGCAAGAGGGATGATCTTATAATTACTTGGTCCAACTGAAAGTTCATTTCATCCTCTGAAGCTCCTAGAATCAACTCTTTTAGAAAAGGAGTATTTTCGCTTTTCGATTATTTTCAATTTGCAATGGTGAAAATGAGCTGTCAGCTTCTATTTATAGACTTTTTTGGCCCTTTTTTCCACTTTTTTGAACGCTTTTGTCATTTTTTCTAGCTTAAAAATAATTTAATGCGGTTCTTGAGTTTCTTATTGGATGTTACGATGCACTTCACTTTTGGTTTGGAAAAATTTTTGGCAGATGGGTCACTTTTAAAGGTCCTTTGGTAAAAGTCATGTTTCCAACTTTTTGCATATAAGTTAGGATTCCACCTCCACTTTCTGCATCTCGTTGTCTTTTCCACCTTTCCATAGGATTAATCCCACTGAAGTGAAACACAAAAACATAATTATTGCTTTAGAAGTGTCGTAATTAGGTGGTAGAGCCTACCTTTACATGGATTCCCTAGATAGATCCTTGTTGCTTTTTTGGCTTCCATGCTGTCTTTAAATGAATTTAGGCTCAAGAGCCCTTGTTAGTCCTATCATGATTACGAGATTGAGCCTCATTCGTTTAATACACCATCACTCTCGGCCTCACCCTCGAGACTCCCAAAATGAGCATGGTTTGTTGTCTTTCAATATCGCTTGGAATTTCGAAAGCAACATCCGACGAGACTACGTTCGTACTTTTCAATCTTGTTTGGATTAATATGAAAAGTACCTACTAGAGTATTCTTTAATCCCTTTTCAGACTCTTTAAACATGAAAACATTGTCGAGCGATCTTGTTACCCTTCATGCCCACCAAAATAAAACTTGAAGGCACATCTGTCCGACAATAGTTTACCCCTTTTTCGGTCTGGATGGTCAATTATATGAATAAAGGTATACTCTAGGAGTTTTGGCTCGCTAGAAGAGTATTCTCAGGTATAATTTTAACCATTTTTTGGGCCCGAGGGACTAAATTTATGAAAAAGGAACATTCTCCTTGGTTTTGGTTTATCATCTTTTTCAGGCCTTGGAGATTACTTATGAAAAAGGAACCCCCACAGAGTCCATAGTTAATCTCTTTTCAGACTCCCTAAAATTGAAAAGATCGTCGAGTGACCTTGTTCCTTCACACTCCTTAAATTGGTCCAGAAGAACATCTACTGGCATGAGTTTACCCCTTTTTTTGGCCTGTGTATTAAAGAGGAAAAAGTTACACCTCGGGAGATTCGTCTCACCAAGAGAGTTTTCCTGAGTAAATTTTATACTTTTTCGGGCTAAGGAGACTAAATCCAGAAAAAGGTTGTAAGTCCATAATTAAGATCTTTTCAGACTCCTTAAAATTGAAAATATTATCGAGTGATCTTGTCTTTGTCACACCCGTTAAAATGGTTTTGAATAGACATATTTTCGGTGCTAGTCTACCCCTTTTTTCGAACTGACTAGACTATTTTCGAAAAAGGTACCCCAATGGAGTCTTCTTTTACGTTTTTTTCAGACTTTCTAAACGTGAAAAAACTACCAAGCTTATCTTCTCTAGGCTCGTTAAAATTACATTGAAGGGGGTTTCATTGTGTCTTGCTAATTGCATTTGCATCTCTGCATATTTGGCCTAATGATGGCTCCATGTTTCTCTCAACTGAACCTTTGAAGCATGCCTTATATGAAAGCCTTGTAGCACTTTGCCTCTATGACTTAACACCTTGACCGATGGAGGAGTTTTCCCCGAGTGTCCTTTTCCTGCACGTGTCTCCTTGCTCTGAGCATTAGTGTGTTCCTTGCACTTGGAACTAGTATGCTTGCGACACTCGTTCCTCCTTTGTAACATAACATTCTTTTATTCTTTTTTCAAGATCTTTAAAAATTGTAAAAGACAAAAAAATAAAAAAACCCAAAAAGAGGGGATGGGAAATATATATTCTTTTTTGGCAGCACAATGAGTCACCCTTGGATAAAGAACATCCTTTTGTTTGTTCTTCAAGCATTGGAATCTAGTATGACCTTAGGAATTTTTTCTCGCTAAATAGAGTTGTGTCCTCCTCCGTTTGGTTACTCTTCCAAACACATTGAGAGTTTGTGTTGCCTCCTGCATCATAGACTTATGTCAATGTCACACTACCTGAGTTTGATCATCTTTCGTGATCTTGTCCAAGGGAATTTTTACCCAGCCTGAGTCAACCTTTCTGCAGTTTGTCTCTTGTCCTCATGCTCGTCCATCCCAAAATCCCAATAAAGTCCTTGTTCGAAATCAATGGAGTTTTCTACCTAATCATCGAGATCCTCTTGTATTTTCCCGACGAGTCGTCGAAGACCTCTAGGTAGTGAAGTCGTACAATCATATTGCACTCCTACCCTAGTTTTGAAGATATTGAATTTGTTGCTCAAGCTCTAAAGGCCTCATCTCCAGCCGTCAGACGTCATTGAATTCTTGAATATGGATACTGTAATTATATATCTTTGATTTTGAGATGTAGATCCGTTGTGTATTTCTTATGGCTACACTTTATATATGTAGTGTCCCCAAGGTCGAGCCCTATCGTAAATCATGTTTTGAAAGGAATTGTAATTATGTTTTATAGGCTGGTGAGCCAAGTTTTTATAAGCTGGTGGCTTATGTGTTTGTTAGGCCAGGGAGCCTAAGTGTTGAAGGCCAGGAACCCGCTGTTGTATATGTAATCATGCAGAAAAATTAATAAAAATTTGTAAATACCACCAGGTGTAGACCGACAATGATGAATGAATGAAGGGGGACTAAGCATCCATAGAGAGGGCAAGGAATTAGAGTCTAGAAGGTGGGAAAATGGGCTAAGTGTTTAGCCTAGGGGGCTTAAGCCTGGGAATAATATTTTATTATTATTCCAAAAGAACATGTGCCATTTATATTTTTATGCTAAGTTCCTGACCAAGGGAAGGTGATGCATGCTGGTGGAATGCATGCAGTCTCCAGGGTGACAAGTGTCGACCCTGGTGCATGCGAATAAAATGGCCAAGGTGGACCGTGAGGGGGTCCCAGCTCCCATTCGATTGAACTGCCTAAGCGTGTACGGGCTCTGAGCAGTATGACTGACCCGAGTTCTGTAGAGAAACTCCATGCATCCCTGTGATATGCAAAGTCCGTGTCTGGCTCTTAGAAAACCCATGTATACCTCTGTACTGAACCAGAATCCTATGGTCGATTCTGAAAGAGTCGGTTTCACGAAAAATCTCGTGTTGTGTCTGGAGAATTCATGTGCATCCACTGCCCGAGATCGAGCATGTGCGTAAGATCTTTGTTTCAAAGTCGTGACCGTGAGATCGATTTGCCATCGTTGAACCAGTTGAGGAAGCCTGTGTCTGTTTCCCGAGGGTTGTTATGGCCATGCAGTGCTAGACTGCATATGGCTTGTGACCTATTGTGAAACTCTCTCTCTCCAGGAAAGAGTGGTGTTGAGGTTGGATGAACAAGTGATTTTGGCTTGTGAGCATCTCTCTCTAGAGGAGGGAGTGCACAGAGGAAGGAGAGGACTCCTGGAAGGAACCCTATAGCTGCCACAGAGCCCAGAGACTTCCGGTCCGGTCCGTTGCTATAACCCAAGGAAAGGGAGGTTAGCAGTCGAAGGACTATCCAGATGACAGAGAAGGTTTATACTTCTGGGGTGGAACAGGCATGTGGGGAATGAGGGTCTGTGGGCAGTGAGCGTGAGAGGTTCCTAAGAGAGAATCCCATCCTTGTGGCTGTGTGTTGCTTTCCCTGTAACATCAGCCTAGCCTAGGATTCCTTGTCTTGGGGTGGAGCTTAGTCCCAGCTCGGGGGTGACCCACTACTGAGCTTGATGAGTAGTGTGGTCTAAGGATGGAAGGTTCGTGGAAGGCCTGCACTTGGTTGGTGGAATCTACCACTGTTAAAAGATAAGTATCTGATTATGCTTTAATCATGTTTTGGATGACTGTGTTGCTTATGTTATCATGAATTCTGTTGTGTGTATGAATTAATATTAAATGTTATTTATTGTTAATTATAGCAGTAAATAATATGTTTACTCTGATCTTAAATGTATTTATTTTATTTAAATGCATGTGATTAATTGTGAGTGAGAATGTTGTTATTCCGCGTAGTAACACCTACACAGTAGTGAGTGAAAGGGGTGCTATAGTTTGGTATCAGAGCCAAGGTTTTGACACTGAGCCTAGATGGGCCAGTTGAGTGGTCTTTGGACCGAGGGTGAGAGGAGAAATTGTGTCTGGAGGATCAATTTCAGACCCTAGTATGGTTCGGAGTGTCAAGGAGTTACTTGACCATGCCTATAAGATCAGGAGGTATAGCGGTGTTGTGAAACCGCAGCCGATGTGGTCTATGGCCATAGGGAGAGAGGACTCCACACCAATAGTGTTGGAGCCTTAGGATTGGTTCAGGAGGGAAGGTGAGCCCTCATGACCATCGGATCTGGAAAATGTGCGCAGGGATTAAAATCCATTTTGAATTGCACAGGAGTGTGGGAATCGCGATACGGGAACTCCTGAAAACCCGAGAAGATATATGTTGTAGGTCTGGGAGGAAGGCTTGACTGTTAGATCTGACGGAGTCGCGTTCGAGTTAGTTGCAAAAAAATTTCGAATTTCGCAAAGTCGCGAGAGGAAGTGAGGAAGGTGAACACCTCTGAAACCCGAAACGCTGAAACGATCTACACCGTAGATCGTAGGAAGGTGGTTGACCGTCTGATTTAGTGGAGGAGTAAACTGTAATTTCAGGATTTCGGAAGATGGAAGTTTGAGATGTGCGGTGCACGAACTCCCGATGCCTGAAACCCCAAAACGCCAAAAGGATCCGTGTCGTAGATCTGAGAAAGATTTGATCGTTGGATTTTGTTTGGAATGGACGTGGACACATGGGTGTGTACCACGTGCTAGTGAGTCAAGAAGACAGGTGAGAGTGGTGGGACCTAAAGACGTCATTGAAGGTGACGTGGACCCTCCTAAATGTACCACGTTCCACTGTGGTGAAGGTCGACAGTTGTGCTGTGGGCCCAGAGAATAAAGTAATTCGCGATTTCGGAATTCACAAAGGAGGAGCACGAAGGCTCAACACTTCAAATCGTGAAGTTGTGAGTTGGCGAAGAAGTGCTAGCACTTAGCCCTAGCCTACGGTCATGTGTAGTAGGTTCTAGCGAGGAGGGATCCATACCTGTATTGCATCTCGTGTATCGTCGTTTGGAGGAAATGATTCGAGGGTCTTCGACTCACGAAATCGCGAGATCGCGAGTTGCGAAAGGGTGACTTTGGTTACGAAGATTTAACTGTTGGATCTTCATGGACCGAGATTCCGAAGTGTCGAAGTCCCAGAATTTGCAGAGCCGGATAGAGCTCATAAAACTTGTGAAGTCAAAACATTTTTCTTGTTCACATTGGCTTATGAATGTTGTAATTTTTCTTGAAGGTTTAAGGGCCTGAAAAACTTCGGTTGAATGCACGCTATGTGTGCAGAGTTCAATGAGTGTCAGGACAACCGAAAACTGACGCTGAGTATGGAATTGGAAGAGGTGCAGATTGCCTCTGAAATAGAAGACAAAAGAGAAGGAAAGGATGTCAACCTGGGAGTCGAAGGAACAAACTCTAATGGGCACGGAAAATAGATAGATAAAGAAGGACACATGATGAAACTCATTGAAAAGTTACAGAAAGGTGCCCAGGCTCGCCTAGCTGATAGCCGAAAGCTCATGAAAATCAGGGATCGGTAGGGTGAATTCAACTTAAAAATGTTGAAGAGCCTGGAAAGAATAGAAAATAAATTGGAAAAAGAAAGTGACACAAGCATAT
>ML794074.1:179476-198063 GCA_009831015.1 Picea engelmannii
TATGTGGGTAGAGTACCCGCATCTTTTTGAAAATTTTGAAAGGCTTGCAGAGACAGTGTAAGTTGCACTGAGGACAGTGTATAAATAAGGGGAGGGGGATTGTAGTGTCCCCAAGGCCGAGCCCTGTCGTAAATCATGTTCTGAAAGGAATTGTGATTATGTTTTATAGGCTGGTGAGACATGTTTTAATAAGCTGGTGGCTTATGTGTTTGTTAGGCCAAGGAGCCTAATTGTTGAAGTCCATGAGCCTGTTGTTGTATATGTAATCATGCAGAACAATTAATAAAAAATTGTAAATACCGCTAGGTGCAGACCGACCTTGATGAATGAGTGAAGGGGGACTAAGCATCCATAGAGAGGGCAAGGAATTAGAGGCTGGAAGGTGGGAAAAGGGGCTAAGTGTTTAGCCTAGGGGGCTTAAGCATGGGACTAATATTTTATTATTATTCCAAAAGAACATGTGCCATTTATATTTTTATCCTAAGTTCCCGACCAAGGGAAGGTGATGCGTGCTGGTGGAACGCATGCAGTCTTCAGGGCGACAAGTGTCGACCCTGGTGCATGCAAATAAAATGGCCAGGGTGGACCGTAAGGGGGTCCCGACTCCCATTCGATCGGACTTCCTAAGCGTGTATGGGCTCTGAGTAGTACGACTGACCCGAGTTTTGCAGAGAACCTCCGTGCATCCCTGTGATCTGAAAAGTCTGTGTCTAGCTCTGAGAAAACCTGTGTATACCTCTGTACTGAACCAGAAGCCTATGATCGATTCTGAAAGAGCCAGTTTCACCTTTGTTTTGAACTAGAAAATCTTGTGTTGTGTCTGGAGAATCCGTGTGCATCCACTGCCTGAGATCGAACCTATGCGTAAGATCTTTGTTCCGAAGTTGTGACCGTGAGATCAATTTTCCATCGCTGAACCAGTTGAGGAAGCCTGTGTTTGTTTCCCATGGTGCTGGACTCCGTATGGCTTGTGACTAGTTGTGAAACTCTCTCTCTCCAGGCGAGAGTGGTGTTGAGGTTGGATGAACAGGTGGTTTTGGCCTGTGAGCGTCTCTCTCTAGAGGAGGAAGTGTGCAGAGGATGGAGAGGACTTCTGGAAGGAACCATGTAGCTGCCACAGAGCCCAGAGACTTCTGGTCCGGTCTGTTGCTGTAACCCAAGGCAAGGGAGGTTAGCAGCTGAAGGACTGTCTAGGTGACAAAGAAGGTGTATACTCCTGGGGTGAAACAAGCATGTGGGGAATGAGGGTCTGTGGGCAGTGAGCATGAGAGGTTACTGGGAGAGAATCCCATCCTTGTGGCTGTGTGTTGTTTTCCCTATAACCTCAGCCTAGCCTAGGATTCCTTGTCTCGAGGTGGAGCTTAGTCCCAGCTCGGGGGTGACCCACTGCTAAGCTTGATGAGTAGTGCGGTCTAAGGATGGGAGGTTCGTGGAAGGCCTGCACTTGGTTGGTGGAATCTACCACTGTTAAAAGATAAGTATCTGATTATGCTTTAATCATGTTTTGCATGAATGTGCTTCTTATGTTATCATGAATTCCGTTGTGTGTATGAATTAATATTAAATGCTATTGATTGTTAATTATAGTAGTAAATAATATGTTTACTCTATTCTTAAATGTATTTCTTTGTTTTAAATGCATGTGATTAATTGTGAGTGAGAATGTTGTTATTCCACGTAGTAACACCTACACAATAGTGAGTGAAAGGGGTGCTACAATATAGTTATATGACATGGATATGCAATGTATTTGATTGGAAGCCATGATTTATTTCATCCTAAGCATGGGTATGCCCACCTCGGTGAGACAATTGTTATTTTTGCAGATGGCACCTCCCGAACTCTGGTCCCGGGCTCACTTGCTTCGTACATTGGTGAAGATTTTGTAATGTATTTTGGCCATCGGATTCTCTTCTGACCTCACACATTAGGGGGCATATGTTATAACCCTGAATTGCTCCATACATACATACCTAACACTTGGCCCTCTTACTTGCTATTTTTTCCAAGCCATCACTGAGTTGCTCTTCTTAAAAACTCATTTTTTGAAGATGTACGTGCCCTACACCAATAATGCCTGTGTACAGACACTTTCTACACCACTACAGCCCACGCACATATGCTATATTCACCACTACAGCCCAAGTATACTTGCAAAAGTTGCAAAAAATAAAAAAGTTTCAAGGAATTCGTTGAGATTACGAGCTATTAGGTGGTTTCCCAACTAATTCACCACCTATAGCCCATCACCCAACCGAATAACCATTATTTTACCATATAAAAGGAGGTGTTGGGGTCTCATTCCAGATCTAAGCATAAGAACATTGAAACTCTGCCCATTTTAGATCCCCTCCTTGCCCTAAGCATTTTCAACCTTGTTGAGAGAATTCCCTCAGAATCCCTCATTTTTTCCCTCTTCCTCCATCAAAACCCTATACATTTCCCAAGAAGAATATTGAGAGGAGAAATATATGCGGAGGTGCACTTGGAGCTTGGTAAAGAGGAGCCCGGACCAGGTTCAAGGAGCAGTAGCCGACTTTTTTTGTAAGTAATCATTGTATTATCAATAAAATAAGTACTTTTCCTGTCCCAATAACATGATGTGTCAAATGTTTGCATTTGATTTATGTTTGTATTCAAACATATAACCCTTATTTATGTATGAAGTGTATGCTTGTATTTCTCTGTTTATCTGTCTTTGAATGCAGGCCAGCCTTGGGAGGAGGTTTGCAGTCAGCGAAGCTATCAAGCGCGAAAGGATCTACACCGGATGCAGAGTAAAGGTACAATTACCAAATCCTTCTCATTTTACTTTTCTTGCATAAGCCTAGGGTATGTTTGGGGTAGTTAGAGAAGTAGGATACTTTTATATGGTTATTGATCTTCCTACATTGTAAACCCTGGTGTAGCCATAGGGGGATTTTTCCCGCTAGCAGGAATGTGAGCCCATGTTATATTCCCAAATACACGGAATTATTCCAAGCTTATTCTAGTGTTATATTTTTAAGAGCCTTTGTGGGAATGCGATTTACTATGTAATTTGCGCAGTTGATGGCTTCCGCCCAGTACTTTAGACTTAATCCCTTATATTGGATCATACAATTAGACATTTCTTTTAATGTGTGGTTCTTTCTCTCAGCAACACCATTTTGTTGTGGTGTATATGGAACAATGTGTTGCATCTGGATTCCCTATGTAGTGCAGTAACTTGTAAAATTATTTTTCACATATTCACCTCCATTATCTACTCTTAACCTTTGAATTTGATGTCCATATTGCTTTTCTACAAGGGCCTTGTAGGACAAAAACTTGTCAAAAAATCCGCTCTTAAGTTTTAATAAGTAAACCCAAGTACGTTTGGAAAAGTCATCAATGAATGTTAATAAATATTTGCACCCAGAAAAAGAAGGAGAAGAAAGTGGACCACACAAATCACTATGAACAAGCTGCAAAGGGCCCGAGGCATGCCAAGAGGCACGTTTGTCAAAATTGTCTCGATGATGTTTGTCGAGAACACAACCGACACAAACACCATCTCTGCATGAAACAAGAGGGAGACCAGTCACCATCTATTGATTACATAGTTGCTGCAATGAACAATAGTTTAGATTACCAAACCGCTCATGCCAAAGTTTGCTCAAGTTATTGCTATGAGCAACAAAAAATGATGAAAAAGATGATGACCCAATTTTGTCAAACTTGTACAACCTGGTAAATATCATCAACAATTTCAGTTGTAAGAACATGCTTAGGATCTTTTAGATCCTTGATTACAATTTGGTGAGGTGAAAACTCTACAGTTTTACCTTCACTTGAATGAGTTATTTGATATATTGATAGAAGGTTACAAGAAAGACTTGGAACACATAATACATCATTGGAATGATCATTTTCTACTTGAATTGTTCCAGATCCTTCAACACTAAGAGATCTATCATCACCAACATATATTTTATTGGTGTTACATTCATTTAGAGAAAAAATGTGTCTCTATCCTTAGCCATATGATAAGATGCTCCATAATCAATAAGCCACTCATTAGAAGAAGAAGTAGAAGTTGTATTGAAGGAGAAACTAGAAGAAGAAAGTGCATGTCCATGAGAAGAAGAAGAAGTAGAAATAGAATCAATATCGATGTTGTGCTTCTTCATCACTGCTTCTAAAGATGCCATTTTCTTGAAACATTTGGACTCATCATGACCATCTTTGTCACAAAAGTTGCAATGTCAGTCAATCTTCTTATTTTTTTTTATTTTTCTCCTTTCTCACCATTAGGAGCGAAAGCTATTTGAGTGGGTTTGAGACCCTTATGTTGCTTCTTGTGATTCTTGGGTTTATTTTTCTAATGGAAGACTAAGGCTTTGTTGGAGGTACCTACATTGTTGATCACTCCAAGTTGTACAATCTTATCTTTCTCTCTAATCAAAGCATCACAAAAGTTCTCAATAGTGGGTTTTTGATAAGTTGTCCCTAGAGCCTCTTGCATGGCATGAAAGGTAGATACAAACACATAATATGCACTACCTAGCTTAGAAAGAATAAGATAGATGCAACGATCCTCTTCTATCTTTATCTTACAATCTTCACATAAAATTCTAAGTGTTTTAAACTTAGATAGATAGTCTTCAATGCAATAAAAATCACTTGGACTTAAAGTCAGTACTTGATTTTCTAACTGTTGGGCTCGAATAATATTGTGTTTACCAAACACAGATTCAATCTTTTCATAAGCTTCTTTGGGTTTATCGATTTGTTGAAGGTGGAACCTTAAATAAGGAGAGATGGACATTCCGATTAGTCCACGTACTTCATCATTCCTATTAGCCCATTTGACTTTCTTATCAACATCAGTAGGTTATGTTTCATTTCCCACGTTAATCTGGTGCATGCCTTTACTTCTTAATAAATCCTCCATATGAGATTTCCATTGGAAGTAGTTGGTGCTGGTAAACAAAAGATTATTTGAAGAAAATATATTAAATATGTAGATAATATGGATTTAAAAACTGAAACTGATGATCTGGATGGAAATATCTCAAAAAATTAGATGTTTTAAAAAAAACGACACTAAAAACGGACTTTGGATGTGAAAGTTATTCCCTTTTTAAAAAATGCATAAATGGTAACCAAAGGACCAAGTGATAAAGTGACCCACTTTTATAAAAAGAAGTGGGGATCACTTTTACAATGAAGTTACTTTATAAAAGAAAATATGCATGCAAAATAAATAACTCTAAAATATTAAAGCTACTTATAGTGATTCACTTTTATACTTGAAGTGAAATACAGTTTACAATGGAGCATGAACTTTTTCAAAAAAAAAGTAACAAAAAGAGAGACTTGAACTCAAGACCTCTTACTTAACAAGGAAAATTTTAACCAAATGGGCTAGGAAAACATATTGTATTGTTTAACAAGAGGATTGTTGTTGTTGTTGTTGTGGAAGACGGTCTTGGAGAGCGTGCTAAAAAAGGCTCTTTTCACACAAGAAAATTTTTTCGTTTCTCGATGACAAAAGGGTTAGATCTCGATTATCTTACCCAGAAAATGCACATTTTCCTATCTGTTTCTGATTTGCCGAGATCGCATAGGGCATGGGAAAAGATCATACACAGATCTAAAAGAGTAGTAACTCGGAAACAAACAATATAAAACTAAAATAATACGTTGCAAAAAATTTAAAAAGGGCCTATTCAGGCTTTATACCTCCAGATCTAGCTGAAATGGCCATATCTTGAGAAAACATAAACCTTTTCAATTGAAACGAAAAACATTCCTGAATGAAACTAGTTCTATGGACGCAATGGAATAGTCCTCTCAGCCCAGAAATGTACAAAAATGGAAGAAAATGAGATGAGGAAACTCCTCTTCATGATATTGATCTACAACAGGAGCGGGTGTTCAAACAGGCTCTGATACTGATCCATAATCAGATTCAGGAGCTTGATAGGGCTCAGAAATGCCTAAAAATAAAAGTTCTCATAATGGCTTCAAAACGGATGTGTGCATAGGCCTTTTCGATACAAACCCAATGCAACTTGAACAGGCTCAAAAAAACATTGTATTCTGAAGTTATGGCGATCTGTTCGTTTTGCCAAAGAGGCAAAAAAATGATGACTGTACATTCTGTACAATCCCACGTGGCAGCTGACTATACAAGCCATATTACCGTACAAATTATGTGGTAGGCACAGTTGGAAGCTTCTGGAGGTGACACATGGCAAGATGACTGGGTGTACAGACGCTAACATGGACATGACAGGTGGACCAACCGGGAAGCGACACGTGTCACCAATACAAGGGTGACACATGGCACGTCCATACGATGAAATGTGGCAGGGTACGGTCAGCTAATAGGGTAGATGATGTGGCAGAGCTGGACCAATCTCATTTGACAAGTGGTAGAGCTCACGACATATGGAATGGTGCCATGTGGCCCAGTCATGGGCTTCCACGTGGCACCCATGTATTGTCTTAAAAGCGTGTTTGCAAAAATATTTTGGAGTTTATGAGAATAAAAAATGAGACCTCTCCACCAAGTGAAAGACTTGGCAGGGTCGAGCTAACCATCCCACCTGTGGGTAGTGCTTGTAGGCCATAACACCTAACTTTTCTTTAAAGTTTAATGTATAAGAATTGGTAGAAACAAAGGGCTAGGGCCTAGCCCCAACCCCTGATATATATACACCCATACGTCCATTCCAATATGACCATGGTTGTATTTTTGCACACAGTGGTGGAAGTTAGCCTGTGGTCTTACCACCCCCATATGACCTTACACCATACCTTAACTCTACTATATGTATTTTCGCAGGGATATGGGATCCAGGCCACGAGTTTATGGTACTCCCTATGCCTGTTACCATATGAACTAGTGTAAATGTATAGCATAGGTTTTTTTGGGTTAGCCCCAGTCAGTCAGGATAGCCCATTGACTAGGGGCTACACCTATGTTGGTGCGTCAAGCCTTGGGCTTAGGACATATGACAGTCAACGCGTCTAGGTGCCAAACATGCAGGGGGCCAGCATGCCAGGAGGTTAGACCGTGGCCACTTGGGATGCGCCCATATGCCCAGGGGATAGTAAATACGGGGTTGTGACCAAATAATGTGCAAAAGTGGGTTTAATACTTTGGAATAGTGATTTTGTGGATTTTATTTAGCTGTTTTTGGATATTTTTGGCCCTTTTTGGGGGATATTAGGCCCTTTTTGAGGCCATATCTTGGGGGAAAGTTGGGAGATGGTTACCAAATTCAGATCTCTATAAAATAGGCCTTCTTGAGTCCATGGAAGGACATTCATGGAAGAGTTATGCTGAATATTTTCCAAGCCAAAGCCATTTTTATGCAGGGAAGTTGTTGAGGAGTGCACCTTTGTGGGCCATTTCTAGGAGCTCCGGTCATCCGATTTGAGTGTCGTTTCTTCTGTTGGGTTCTAGAGATCTGGTAGAACAATACTGGATTAGTTTTGTAACCTTTTGGAACTACTTCGATGTACTTATTGAGCTTTGAACATAAATAAGAAAGCCTCACCCACTGAGACAAAGGCCCAGAGACGTAGGCAAGATTGTTGAACTCCGTTATCACATTGGTGTTATGGTTTTCTGTTGTTTATTCTTCTTTTTAGTTTTGTATAAGTTTATGTGGCTGTCATATTTCCTCCTCTTTCATTAAGATTCCTAATTGTTTAATTAACACATGCATAATAACTCAACCATAGTCATGTAAAAGATCTTTTTGGATCAAGTGGTATCAGAGCTAGTTGACGTTTGGATTTGAGTTTTGCATGTTAACTAGGGAAAAGCTACATCATGGTGAAGGCGATCTTGTGGAAGAGAATACATCGATTGGATTGAGAAAGAAAACTTCTCACAATGAGAAGATGGCATCAGAAGAGGGACTTTCTTAGGATGAGAAAGAGTTTCGAAAAACTTTCTTTGCTATGTCGGAGATGATGAAAGTTTTGTATGAGGATTACTTGGAACGGAAGAGACCAAATATGGGTGAATCTTCAAAGGGAAAAAGTGAAGAAGGAGAGGATCCTCCTCAAATTCCTCCTTCACCTCCATATTCACCTCCTTCTTCTCCTTCTTCTTCAATTTCAAGTTCTAAATCCAATGCAAAGAAACATGTTCATAAACATAAGAATGAAATGCCATTATTAAAACTTGATGTTAAATTTGAATTACCCATATATGATGGTGAAGTTAATGCAAAGAGACTTGAAAATTGGGTCAGACAGATGGAGGTCTATTACAATGTGCAACAGATCAAGGATGAGGCCACACAAATCAAGTTGGCATCATTGAGACTTGCGGACACAACACTCATATGGTGGCAAAGCAAGTTGCAAAATGGCACACAACAAGTGGGTAATGTATTTCCGTCAAGGAAAATTTTCGTTTCTGCACTTAGAAAGAAATTATATCCTTTGGGTTATAAAGAGAAAGTGTTAATAGAATGGAAATCTTTAAAACTAAGAAAAGGAAAAACAATGCAAGAATACACAGACGACTTTTGTAAAATGGCATTGATGTTAGATATTCCTTTACATACCTAAGAAACTCTTATGATTCTGATGAAGTATATAGGAGGTTTACCTGCACATATTCGAAACATTGTATTCATATTTGGACCTACTAATCTTGATGAGGTTTTTGTTCAAGCGACATACATTGAAGCAGGGAAAACATGTGTTGGTGTATAAGGGGAATCATCTTCAAGGAAAGAGGACAAAAGGAAGTGGCATGTAACAAAGTCAAATGCAGTGACAAGAAAGGAAGAGAGACCCTCTTGCAAGCATTGCAAGAAGGAGGGGCATGATGAGGACCGTTGTTGGAAATTTCATCCCGAGAATAGGCCAAAGTGGTTCAAGGAAAAGAAAGGGGGGCAAACAGTTGCAGTGACAACATGACCCACATACTTGGGATCTGATTCAGGTGATGGATCTAAAGTCTCATTGGTTGGTATGACAAGTAAAATTGGTGAAGGAGTTGATTGTAGAAGTAAATTTTTTCACATCAGGTTCATCATGCGACCCACTAAGGTTGACACATTGATAGATAGTGGATCTCAATCTAATCTAATTTCATAGGAATTGGTTAAGAAATTGGGATTAAAAGCACGGATACATCATAATCCCTACACATTTAAATGGATAAGCAACAGTCATCAAATGAACATAACCAAGAAATGCACAATAAAATTTGCAATTTCATCTAAGTTTGTAGATGAGGTAACATGTGATGTGGTGCCACTAAGTGAATGTGGAATGGTCTTAGGCAGTCCATACTTATATGATCATAAAGAAATATTCTATAGAGAAAAGAATCAATATATTTTAACCAAAGCAGGTCAAGAATATGTGGTTCATGCTCATCATGTAAAGGAAAATAAAACTCTTCAAACAATGGAACAATTAAATAAGGTAGTTCAAGAAAACAACACACCTATAATTGTTTCAAATCAAGTAATCGATCTTAATCAAGAACATGAGATGATTGTGGAATGGAAAATCAATCATAGTTTACTTCAAGAAAAGCTAATGTCATGCAAATATTACAAACATATCAACTCATTTGCAGTCGTATTTTTGATGCTATCATTAGTAATGTTTTCTACATGGATGATAGTAGCTTCAGTAAGATGTGACAGGGTTCAAATGGATAACAATATGATGTCAGTTATCATGATTGTGTTACAGTTGATCTTGATGAGACAAGTGCACAGGAAAGAGTTCAAAGACAGGGAACAAGTGGGGTGGCCTATCCTGAGCTTGATGACTGGTCAGTAACCTTTTGGGGACCAAAAGGTCCTTAGTAGGGAGGTGTGATCCAAAATCTGATTCAGGAGCTTGATAGGGCTCAGAAAGGCCTAAAAATGAAAGTTGTCATTATGTCTTCAAAATGGACGCGTGTGTAGGCTTTGTTGATATGAACCCATTGCAACTTGAATGGGCTCAAATGGACGTCGTATGCTCAAGTTACAACGATCTGTTCATTTTGCCAAACATCCAAAAACAATGATGACCATACAATATGTATAGTGCCACATGGCAGCTGACTGTACAGGCCGTACGACCGTACAACTGACGTGGCAGGCACAGTTGGTAGCTTCTGGAGGTGACACGTGGTAGGCTGACTGGGCGTACGGATGCTGATGTGGACAGGATAGATGGACCAACCAGGAAGTGACACGTGTCACCACTATAGGGGTGACATGTGGCACGTCTATATGGCGACACGTGGCACGTTATTACGGTGACACATGGCAAGCTACGATCATTTGACAAGGCAGATGATGTGGCAGAGATAGACCAATCAGTGTTTGACAAGTGGCAGAGCTCGTGACATATGGAGTGGTGCCATATGGCCCAGACGTGGGATGCCATGTGGAACCCATGTATTGGCTTAAAAGTGTCTTTGCAAAAATATTTTGGAGTTTATGGGAATCGAACACACGACCTCTCCACCGATTGAAAGAGTTCGCGGGGTCGGGCTAACCAGCCCGTCCGTGGGTAGTGATTGTAAACCATAACACCTAAATTTTATTTAAAGTTTAATGTATGAGAATTGGCAGAAACAAAGGGTTGGGGTCTAGCCCTAGCCCTTGATAAATTGATCCAGAATCAGATCCATGAGCTTGATGGGGCTCAGAAAGGCCTAAAAATCAAAGTTCTCATAATGACTTCAAAACAAATTTGTGTGTAGGCCTTGTCGATACCAACCCAACGCAACTTGAACGAGCTCAAACGGACGTTGTATTCTCAAGTTATGACGATCTGTTCGTTTTGCCAAACATGGAAAACAATGTTGATTGTACAGTCCATACAGTTCCACGTGGCAACTGACTGTATAGGCCGTACAACTAACGTGGCAGCACAGTTGGTGCAGACATGGCAGGGTCCATACAACTGACATGGCAGTCTGACTAGGCATATAGACTGATGATGTGGCAAGTACAGGTGGAACAATAGGGAAGTGACACATGTCACCACTGCAAGGGTGACACGTGGCACGTCTGTACAATGACACGTGGCCTATCTGCACGATGAGACATGGCATGGTATGATCAGATGATAGGGAAGATAGGTGGCAAGGTACGACACTGACAGATGGATCAATTGGCACATGACACGTGGCATTGAAATTTGACGAATGGGGAGGTGCCACGTGGCCTAGACATGGGCTTCCATGTGGCACCCATTCGTTGGTTTTTCGGTTATGAAAATTTTTGCAGTTATGGGGTTCGACCTTGAGAACTGTCCACCGAGATATAGTCTTGGGAGGGTCGGCCTAGCCAACTTGGCCACAGTTGGTGCTTGTTAACAATAGCGTCGAACTTTTATTTAAAGTTATGTGGTGTTTTAGTTGGGCGCGGAAGGGGTCGGGGCTAGGCCCCATCCCTTGGTTTAATGCACTCCTATATAACCACATGGCAGCGTATTGATGGGGCACGAGAGTTATAATGTTGGCGCTAGTGCTATTGATTAGCCCCAGATCCCATGGATGTGGCATACCACCCATACTCCTTTGATAATGCATGGCGCGGGTCATATGAACAAGGAACCTCCACGTGGAAACCAAGGGCAGTAGCCAATGGTGAGGTGCTCGGTTCAGGACTTGGTCCCATTTCATGGTGACAAGTGACCAGGGGTTTCAGGGTGAGGGCCAACGCTCAACCCCTAGGGGGGCTGACGCTTGGCCACATAACACCATATGACCTTGTTTTGGGGGGAGCATGCCAGGCCAGAGGGGATTAGCCCTTTATTAAAGCAAAAGTGGGTTTTATCACTATATTATAGTGATTTGTTTGATTTATTCAACTGATATTGGAGATTTTTGGCCAATATTGGGGGATATTGGGCCCTTTTTGAGGCCAGATTTTGGGGGGAAGTTGGGAGATGGTTACCAACTTCAGATCTATATAAACCATGCCTTCTTGAGCCCATGAAAAGGAGATTCAGAGCATGTTTATGCTGAATATTTTCCAAGCCAAAGCCATTTTTATGTAGGGAAGCTATTGAGGAGCGCACCTTTGTGGGCCATTTCTGGGAACTTCGGTCATCCGATTTGAGTGTCGTTTCTTCTGTTGGGTTCTTGATATCTGGGAGAAAAAGACTAGATCAATTTTGTAACCTTTTGGCATTGTTGTGATGTACTTATTGAGATTTGAACAGAAATAAGAAAGTCTCACCCACTAAGACAAAGGCTCGGAGATGTAGACGAGATTTTCGAACTCCGTTATCACATTGGTGTTATGGTTTGCTATTTTTTTATGCTTCATTTCAGTTATGTACATGTTTATATGGCTGTCATACTTCTTCTATAACTTCTTCCTCTTTCTTTAAGCTTCCTAATTGGTTAATCAAAACATGCCTAATAACTAAACCATAGTCATTTAAAAGATATTTTCTGATGAAGTGGTATCAGAACTAGTTGACATTTGGATTTGAGTTTTGCATGTTAACTAGGGAAAGGCTACATCATGGTGAATTCAAGCTTGTGGAAGAGAATCCATTGATTGGATTGAGAAAGATAACTTCTCACAACAAGAATATGGCATCAAAAGAGGGACTTTCTCAGGATGAGAAAGAGTTTCGAAAAACTTTCTTTGCTATGTCGGAGATGATAAAAGTTTTGTACGAGGATTACTTGGAACGAAAATGACCAAATCTGGGGGAATATTCAAAGGGAAAAAGTGAAGAAGGAGAGGATCCTCCTTCACCTCCATCATCACCTCCTTATTCTCCTTCTTCTTCAAGTTCAAGTTCTAAATCCAATGCAAAGAAACAAGTTCATAAACATAAGAATGGAATGCCATTATTAAAACTTGATGTTAAATTCAAATTACCCATATATGATGGTGAAGTTAATGCAGAGAAACTTGACAATTGGGTCATATGGATGGAGGTTTACTGCAGTGTGCAGTAGATCAAGGATGAGGCCACACAAATCAAGTTGGAATCATTGAGACTTGCATGCACAACACTCATATAGTGGCAAAGCAAGTTGCAAAACGAAACACAACAAGTGGGTAATGTATTTCCATCATGGCAAATTTTCATTTCTGCACTTAGAAAGTAATTCTATCCTTTGGGTTAGAAAAGAAAAAGCGTTAATTGAATGGCAAGCTTTAAAACTAAGAAAATGACAAACAGTGCAAGAATATACAGATGGTTTTCGAAGAATGGCATTGATGTTAGATATTCCTTTACATGCCCAAGAAACTCTTATGAAGTATATAGGAGGTTTACCTACACATATTAGAAACACGGTATTCATGTTTGGACCCACTAACCTTGATGAGGTTTCTGTTCAAGTGACATACATTGAAGCAGGGAAAATAGGTGTTGGTGTATTAGGGGAATTGTCTTCAAGGAAAGAGGACAAAAGGAAGTGGCATGGCAAGAAATCAAATGCAGTGATGAGAAAGGTAGAGAGGCCCTCTTGCAAGCATTGCAAGAAAGAGAGACATGATGAGGACCGATGTTGGAAATTGCATCCCGAGAAGAGGCCAAAGTGGTTCAAGGAAAAGAAAGGGAGGCAAACAGTTGCAACGACAACACGACCCACAGACTTGGGATCGGATTTAGGTGATGAATCAAAGGTCTCATTGGTTGGTATGACATGTAAAATTGGTGAAGGAATTGATTGTAGAAGTAACTTGTTTTATATTAGGGTCATCATGTGACACACTAAGGTTGATACATTAATCGATAGTGGATCTCAATCTAACCTAATCTCAGAGGAATTGGTTAAGCAATTGGGGTTAAAAAAAAAGTACATCATAAGCCGTACACACTTAAATGGATAAACAACCATCATAAAATGCACATAACAAAGAAGTGCACATTAAAATTTGATATTTCATCTAAGTATGTGGACGAGGTAGCATGTGATGTAGTGCCACTAAGTGAATGTGGAATGGTCTTAGGTAGTCCATACTTGTTTGATCATAAAGAAATCTTATATAGGACAAAGAATCAATATCAATTAACCAAAGCAGGTCAAGATTATGTGGTTCATGCTCATCATGTAAAGGAAACTAAAACTGTTCAAACTATGGAACAATTAAAGAAGGCAGTTCAAGCAAGACACAAACCTATAATTGTTTAAATCAAGTAATCGATCTTAAGCAAGAATAGTAAATGATTGTTGAATGAAAAATCAATCACAATTTACTTCAAGATAAGCTCATGTCGTGCAAATATTACAAGTATATCAACTCATTTGCAGTCATGCTTTTGATGCTATCATTAGTAATGTTATCTACATGGATGATAGTGGCTTCAGTAAAATGTGTCAGGGTTCAAATGGCTAACAATATGTTGTCAGTTGTCATGATTGAGTTACAATTGATCTTGATGACATAGGTGCACAAGACATAATTTAGAGACAGAGATCAAGACATGTGGCCTATCCCGAGCTTGTTGACTGGTCAATAACCTTTTGGAGACCAAAAGGTCCTTTAGTGGGGAGGTGTGATCCAGAATCAGATCCAGGAGCTTGATGGGGCTCAAAAAGGCCTAAAAATAAAAGTTCTCAGAATGACTTCAAAATAGATGTGTGTGTAGGCCTCGTTGATACGAACCCAACGCAACTTGAATAGACTCAAATGAACGTCGTATGCTCACGTTATGGCGATCTATTCATTTTTCCAAATAGGTAAAAAAATGTTGATTGTACAGTTCGTACAGTGCCATGTGGCAGATGACTGTACAGGTCGTATGACCATACAAATGGCATGGATTCATAGTTGGCATAGACGTGGCAGGGTCCGTATAGCTGACATGGTAGGTTGACTAGGCATACTGACTAATGATGTGGCAGGTATAGGTGGACCAACAGGGAAGTGATACATGTCACCACTACAAGGGTGACACGTGGCATGTCCGTAAGATGACATGTGGCCTGTCCATATGACAACACATGGCATGGTACAATCAAATGACAGGGCAGACATGTGGCAGGGTACGACGCTGACAGATGAACCAATTGGCGCATGACACATGGCATTGAAATTTGACAAATGGGGAGGTGCCACGTGGCCCAGACATGGGCTGCCATGTGGCACCCATTTGTTGGTTGTTCGGTTATGAAAACTTTTTGAGTTATGGGGTTCAAACCCAAGACCTATCCAACAGGATATATTCTTAGCAGGTTCGGGCTATCCAGCCCGCCCACACTTGGTGCTTGTTAACAATAGCGTCAAAATTTTATTTAAAGTTGTGCGGTGTTTTAGTTGGGCATGGAAGGGGTCGAGGCTAGGCCCCAACCCTTGGTTTAATGCACTCCTATACAACCACATGGTGGTGTATTGATGGCACACATGAGTTATAACGTTGGCGCTAGTGCTATGGATTAGCCCCAAATCCCATGGATGTGGCATACGACCCAGACTCCTTTAATAATGCATGGTGCGGGTCCTATGGAAAAAGGAACCTCCACGTGGAAACCAAGGGAGATGGAGAACGGTTAGGCACTCGGTTCGAGACTCGGTCCCATTGCATGGTGACACGTGACCAGAGGTTTCGGGGTGAGGGCCAGTGCGCAGCCCCTATGGGGCTGGCACTTGGCCACATAACACCATATGACCTTGTTTTTGGGGGGGGCATGCCAGGACAGAGGCGCTTAGCCCTTTATTAAAGCAAAAGTTGGTTTTATCACTATATTATAGTGATTTATTTGATTTATTCAACTGATATTGGATATTTTTGGCCAATATTGGGGGATATTGGGCCCTTTTTTAGGCCAAATCTTGGGGGGAAGTTGGGAGATGGTTACCAACTTCAGATCTATATAAACCAGGCATTCTTGAGGCCATGAAAAGGAGATTCAGAGCATGTTTATGCTGAATATTTTCCAAGCCAAATTCATTTTTATGCAGGGAATTTGTTGAGGAGCGCACATTTGCGGGTCATTTATGGGAACTCTGGTCATCCGATTTGAGTGTTGTTTCTTTTGTTGGGTTCTTGAGATTTGGGAGAACAAGACCAGATCAGTTTTGTAGCCTTTTGGCACTACTGTGATGTACTATTGAGCTTTGAAAAGAAATAAGAAAGCCTCACCCACTGAGACAAAGGTCTGAAGACGTAGGCGAGATTGTTAAACTCTGTTATCACATTGGTGTTATGGTTTGTTGTTGTTTTATGCTTCATTTCAGTTTTGTACATGTTTATATGGTTGTCATACTTCTTCCTCTTTCTTTAAGCTTCCTAATTGGTTAATCAAAACATGCTTAATAACTCAACCATAGGCATTTAAAAGATCTTTCTGGATCATATATATACACCCATACGTTTGTTCCAACATGACCACAGTGGTATGTTTGCGTGAGGTGGTGACTGTTAGCCTACGGTCTTACCACCCCCATACGACCTTACACCATACCTTAACTCTTCTCTATGTATTTTCACGGGGATATGTGATCCAAGCCACGAGTTTATGGTACTCCCCACACCTGTTACCATATGACACGGTGTAAACATATAGTGTGGATTTTGTTGGGTTAGCCCTAGTCGGTCAGGCTAGCCCGTCGACTAGGGGCTACACCTGTGTTGGTGCGTAGAGCCTTGGGCTTAGTACATATGACAATCAATGCATCCAGGTGCCAAACATGCAGGGGGTCAGCGCGCTAGAAAGTTAGCCTATGGCCACTTGGGATGAGCCCATATGCCCAGGGGCCAGTAAATAAGGGGATGCGCCCATATGCCCAGGGGCCAGTAAATAAGGGGATGCGGCCAAATAATGTGTAGAAGTGGGTTTAATACTTTGGAATAGTGATTTTGTGGATTTTATTCAGTTGTTTTGGAGATTTTTAACCCTTTTTGGGGGATATTGGGCCCTTTTTGAGGCCAAATCTTGGTGGGAAGTTGGTAGATGGTTACCAAATTCAGATCTATATAAACCAAGCCTTCTTGAGGCCATGGAAGGACATTCAGAGTAGAGTTATGTTGAATATTTTCCAAGACAAAGCCATTTTTATGCAGGGAAGTTGTTGAGGAGCGCACCTTTGTGGGCCATTTCTGGGAGCTCTGATCATCCGATTTGAGTGTCGTTTCTTCTGTTGGGTTCTAGAGATCTGGTAGAACAAGACCAGTTCCTTTTTGTAACCTTTTGGAATTGTTGTGATGTACTTATTGAGCTTTGAACATAAATAAGAAAGCCTCACCCACTGAGACAAAGGCTTGGAGACGTAGGCGAGATTGTTGAACTCCGTTATCACATTGGTGTTATGGTTTGTTGTTGTTTATGCTTCTTTTTAGTTCTGTATATGTTTATGTGGCCGTCATATTTCCTCATCTTTCATTAAGCTTCCTAATTGTTTATTTAACATATTCATAATAACTCAACCATAGTCGTGTAAATGATCTTTTTGGATCAGATACCATGTTCGAAAACACAGGTATTCTAATAGATGATGAACAAATTCAGTAACCACTCACAAAACCATATCAAATATCAACACATCAATGTTTTGATGAGGTAAAACCCCTATGGGGAAACATCCACGGCCCAACCAATGCAACCACTCGGAGTAGTTTATTAATGCAAAAGAAAAAAAATATAGAGAGATTTTACAAGAGAGTTTCTTACAATAGATAATCGACAAATGACCCTCCATGCTCTTTAAATAGAGATCATGGAACAATCGAGTGTTAAGCCACATATCGATGGTTGTTAAGATTGAGGAGAATATGAACTGTCAGATCACTCTATGTCAAGAATATATCGTGACCATCAGATTTCCTAACTACAAATACATACTAAAGAAACACACTTTTACCTAACTACACATTAGACCAAGTAGATCTTAACTAACTCCTAAGTGTCTAAATATCCTAACATTAGTGAGCTCCTATTAGCTTTTAATTTTAGAAACATATACTCACCCACTTTGAATTCCTTGTATGTCCTAATTTTGTTTGCATAACTCTTTTGTTGGTCTTGTGAAACCTTTAAATTCTTCATGATTTTTACCATATACTCTTCCTTTTTCCCTTAGTAATTCGGACCTAGTAACTTCTCTATCTACTAGGTTGTCCCAGCTTATTGGCATGTTGCATTTCCTTCCATACAAGGTTTAAAAAAAAATCATCTTTAACGATGCATGATACCAATTATTATAAGCAAATTCAACTATATGAAGGTAGTATTCCCACTTGGAAGCCTTGTCCATTACATACATTCTCAACATATTTTCAATTATCCAATTATTCCTCTCTATTTTCCCATCTGACTTTGGATGATATGTTGTATTGAAATTTGAGTTAGTCCCAAATCCCATCAAAAATCCCTTCCAAAAGTTAGAAGTGAACTTGGGATCTCTATCTGACAGTATTTCCTTAGGCACACCATGTAACCTGTGTAACAAATGATATAAGGAGACCTTCCTAATGAAAGGTAACGTCTCTTATGAAAGGGCACCCTTGTGTGGGTATATATACGGTCTTCATTCTCATTGTAATAATATCATATGTTATGTTCATATATTGTTATTCAATTATTATGTTATCCATATAGATTTCTTCATAATGTTCCAAATATTTTGGATGTGTGGAGTCTGAACTAGACTGATTCACTACAT
>ML794074.1:198163-219381 GCA_009831015.1 Picea engelmannii
CTAGGTTGAACCACGTATATCCTGTGTTGATGTGCTTTGTGCAATGTTTTTTATGTTGTTTATGTATTTATCTGCTTAGTGCACTGATCTTGATGTGTAATAGATAGATCTATTGATGCTTAGTGCTTTAGGTATGAATGGACGTTAGATCTTCTCGGATGTTATGTGTTAAATGATTAGATGTACTTAGATATTGATTAATACAATGTTGTTTTGTAATCAGGGTTTGAACTTTCGATGTGAATAAGGGTTAAAATACTAATGAATGTTAATTTCTAAGTGCTCTGTTAAGTATTGTGATCATAGATCTATGTCCTATCTAGGTTGCAGACACCTAAGTCCTGCAACCCCCCTGCCTCTACCTCGAGTAAGACTTCATATGCTTCGTAGGTGTTGCCGAAAGGGTCAGTAGTTAGGGCTTTGTTGGTGTATTGTTGAATCATTGAACCCTAGGTCTGCCCCTGTGCCAACAAATGATTTGATCACGAGAATGCATGTCGAGCAACCTTCATGCAGTAGAGAAGTCTGTGGAGGAGATCCTGATAGACCTTATGTCTGATAAAGTTATGTCTGTAGGAGTACAAGCCTCATCGACACAAGGATTGCAAGCATCCCCCTCGAATGGATGTCGATCTGGGCCATCCTAAACTACGACAGAGAAGAGAATCAAGCACCATGACGACCAGGTGAATGCGAAGATGATCCCATCGGTCTTTCCTGACTACATCCCACCTCTGGTTGGTGTAGTTAGTCACGATAGTGTCCTGTGTGACTTCGAGTACAATATCATCACTGCGTACCTCCTGAAGGGAATACGCACAGTTGGACCGCACCTAGGACTGATCCCTGATCTTAAGATCAACGACTTTAACCTACGTGATAGGAAGAATTATGTGTTGCTCGCATCGCATAGGTACTTGAAAACCACAACTGGGAAGAATTCGAAGATAGTCCCCCAGTTGT
Organism: Picea engelmannii; assembly: GCA_009831015.1. Lineage (NCBI taxonomy): Eukaryota > Viridiplantae > Streptophyta > Pinopsida > Pinales > Pinaceae > Picea > Picea engelmannii. The sequence continues at coordinate 199,127 of ML794074.1, forward strand.
GGATCAAGGAGATCATGAGTTCCACCATCCTCAACATCATGAAGATACCCCACTTCGACAGACATTAGGAGGTTAACACGTGCGTTAAACTCCTCCTGTCGTGCTACCATGGAGGTTATCTTTGGTTAGACAGGCACGTGATTGTGAATCCGATGATGATCCACATGATCACTAGATTGAGCATGCAGGGACCAGACCCTCACCATTTCTATCCAGGGAAGGCTGCAGATCGCTCCCTGGTACAGCGTATAAAGGAAACCTACTACGATGTGGAGAAGGGAAAGCAAGGCTACAAGGTAGCCTCCATCAAGGATGGAAAAGTGCGCCTAGCTGGTTAGCTAATCGTTTCCAAGCTCGTCAGGAAGAACCGACCAACGCAAGTTACAGGGTTCATCGTCGACTTCACAGGGAAGTGCATAGAGGGCATGCAAATGAACTAGGCGAGTTACCTCGTCAACGAGTTGGAGAAGGACTATCGCGAAGCACAAGACCAAGGATATGATATCCACTTTAGCTGGTTACTCATTCTTATAGCATTTGTCACTTGGGAGATGCCGGAGGGAGAGACATTCCCAGAAGTCAAGCCATCAGAACCACTGGACACGAGGTTCACCACCTTCTAGTATACAAGCGATATGGAGAAGCAGTGGAAGTCGAATGTTGTCTTCCACACCTACTACCTACAACTCACATGCGCCATTGAATCCTTCCCCCGAATGACGTCGAATACACTCCATAGGTTCAGGCCACTCATGAAGTTCCACGTAGACTGATACTTCATATATATCACCGCGCATGGGGATGAAAACAAGGAGGAGCTGCAGTATTACTATAAATTGAATGAGGAATATAAGGAGGAGATAACCAAGGAATTCCCTACAGAATTCCTTGTACCAGTTGGAGATGCAGAACTCTCCGACCCCGACCTCATCGGAAGTCTTGTGGTCACCAAGACTGAGTGGTATGGATCGAGCAGCGCTAAGAAAAAGAAAAATAAGGAAGAATTTCATGAGATAAACAATGCATCAGAGGAAACTGGGCCTGACTCACCTGGAGGAGGAGGAGGAGGTGACGAAGTAAACGAAGAAGAGGGAGGGGAATAAGACAATCAAGAAGAGGGTGAAGTGACACCGCCAAAAGATCCCCTTATAGAGGCCAAGACATCAAAGAAAAGGAAGGTTTCTCCAAAGAAACCCTCAACATGGAAGAAATCCCAAGCCAATAAGCCTCAGTCACAGAATGTACTCACAATAAATGATATTGACCTCATCATCGCAGCTGTAGAAGATGCTTCAGAGGATATCTTGCAGCGAAACGAAAAAAATCAGGAGACAATGTATGAAAAAATCGAGGCGGAGCTAAAGGGGGTACAACAAGATCTCTATTCAAGCCGCACAGTGTCTACTGCACCGTCATCATCAGAATCTGTAGAGTTGGGGGATGAGCCCACCCAACTACGAAGTATATCATATACTATAGAGGCTTTCCTTCATTGAGTACAAGAAGAAAAAGAGCAGGCCACAGAGGCCTTGAAGCAAGCAAAGGAGGAATCCCTAGAGAAACGTCAGGTTGCGCAACAAGAGAAAGATGACCTTAGAGAAAAGTTCAAAGAGGACAGAGCACGGATCTAGAGAGAAAAAGACAAGTTGCTCGTGGAGTAGATTGGGGTTAGAGAAGCATTCACTAGAGGACTTCGCTCTATGCCAGGATTGGCTTAGATGGAAGAAGAGACAACTGAGAGCCAAGTTGGGAAGCTCACTAAATCCATTCAGTAGCTTCAAGTAAGAGTAGCAGAGATAGAACTGGAAGCAGTGCCTAGAACCCTGCAAGAAGTAAGAGATCAGAGGGAAGAAACTACCAGGAGCGCAGTAGAAAGAATCAAGGTGTTAGCCTCAGAATGAAAGCAACTCAGTAACCGAAGAACATAGACCTATGAGCACCTTGTAGAAGACCTGGAACTAAGGATATTTGAGGCACAACTCCAGGAGGCAAAGCAGCAGGTATTGACAGTGAAAGCATAAATGAAGCATCTTACGGTCGTTGAGAATATGAAGAGATCGCAGGAGTAGCGCACAATTCAACAACATGTCACCATTATCCAGAGTAGAGTGATGGAGGTGACACAATGAATCCAGTCGATACAGGACGACGCCTGCACCCTCTTTGAAGAAATCGAGGGACAAAGATCACAACTGGAACAGGTGGTCGTAGCAGTGGAACAACACCCGGAAGGGCCTCTCACCGAGCAAGTAATTCAGGAGTTTGTCGAGCAGGAGGCTCTGGCTAAGTAGCAAGTCGAGGCAGCTCGAGCTAAGCTCGAGACCTTCAAAGCAGTGTTTCCCAGATCAGAGTGACTCGAGACGAGTCACAGGTGAGTTTTGGGGGATTGTTGGCCCTTAACCAGGTTTTGTGGAAACATTGATCGTGTTTGACCATTTTGGGGACTTCGACAGGCCGGTTGAAGATGGAGCGCCTAGGAGAAGTAGATATCGCGAGATCTTGCCCTTTTTGTGGGCTTTTTGGGTTTTAGGGTTTACGTAACGAGTATGGGACATCGGCCCATGGGTTTTGCCCATGTTTAGGCCCTTTTGTAATGTATAAATAAGTAGTTAGGCGAGGTAAGAAGGGGCCGATGGCTTAGTTCTAATATTAGCTATGTGAAAGAAGATGTGTTAAGGCTTGCAGAGCTAAGTGCAAGAGTTTTGTAAGTACTTTGTGCACAAAATGTGTAAGGCTTTGTGCTTTGATCTAACTTAGGGAAGGAGGATCTGGTGAGGTGCGCGTAGATCTCCCGTCCTATGTGGAGTTGGCTTTGTGGCTTGGTGTTTTAAGGAGATTGAAGAGATTGATAAAGAAGAGAAGAAGAGTTGGTGGATGTAGCCTCACACTTGGGTGAACCACGTATATCATGTGTCGATGTGCTTTGTGCAATGTTGTTTATGTTGTTTATGTATTGATCTTCTTAGTGCACTGATCTTGATGTGTAATAGATAGATCTACTAATGCTTAGTGATTTAGGTATGAATGAATGTTAGATATTCTCAGATTTTATGTGCTAAATGATTAGATGTACTTAGATCTTGATTAATACTGTGTTTTTCTATAATCAGGGATTGACCTGCGATGTGAATAAGGGTTAAAAAACTAATGAATGTTAATTGCTAAGTGCTTTGTTAAGTATTGTGATCACATATCTGTGTCCCAGCTAAGTTGCAGACACCTGAGTCCTGCAACCCCCCCTTCCTCTCCCTCGGGTGAGACTTCATCTGCTTTGCAGGTGTTGTCAAAAGGGCCAGTAGTTAGGGTTTTGTTGGTGCGTTGTTGAAGAGTTGAACCCTGGGTCTGCCCCTAAGCCAACAATAGCATGAGATTATTTCCAACAAAATGAAACTTGAAATAATAACTAAAGGAAATGAATAGTCAGATGATAAATCAATTACTTCATAACCATATAGGCCTTAGAAAAATCAAGCCTACATAACAATTTTTATTACAAAATAATTTCCAAACTCAACCTAGAAAAAAACTTACATTGACCATATATAAATAAACGAAAGTGTTCACAAGATTGCATATGAATATATGAACAAAGACAAACAAGTCTCCAAATAAATTGATTAGTACTGAGTGAGTAGTGAAAACAATCTCAAATTGCGCTAAGTCTAGGACAAGCACAAATTATGCACTAGGTAACATCTCATAAATGAAGTTCGAATTTCTCTAAGTCTAGGATAAGCATAGTTTTCAACATACAAATGCAAGCATCCCATAGACTCTAGGTTGAGGTAAAGTTTGATCATAAATAGGCCCATACTACAATCATCATAAAAATCCAACCAATCAAGCAGAATTACAAATTAATGAGTTGATCACAACAAGTGAATAATGGCATCAAAGAGGTAGGCTTCGACGCTAAAGTAGATAAAAAATATTTGTTGGGCCTTGTTTTCTCATTGTCTTCCCTAATTAGATCAAAATACTCTAGTAGGTCCAAGGATTGGACAACATCCCTGTTCAAGATGAAATATAATGCTTTCATGAAAAGAACAAACACATGGTGTAAACAACGTAACAAAATAAATAATGTAGGCCTCAAGAGGAACCAACATACATATCATAAGAACAAGCCCTGTGTTAGATATAATTTTAGAGATATACAGTCGAACCTGTGAATATTTTGAGAGAACTTACCACAAAAACAACATACCTGTCATGAGAAACATGCCCTGTCTTTGATGGAATTTTAGAGATATATGGTTGAACCCACGAATCTTTCACAGTATTTTTCCACAAAACGCTGAGACTCAATTCCAAAGCCTGCTTGCATAATTTTCCATATTTTGGTGCAAAATTTCTCAAACCAACACCATCAATCCACATTTGGTAGAATTTGAGAAAAAAATTGAAAACTTGAAAGGAGAGTTTCCAATTCAATGGCATTCATGTCAATTTCGTAAACAGTGGCCAAGGAACCAGAGTTGAGAGGAGGCCCTTAATATTGAATCACATTTTCCCCTTGGCCAAGGTAAATTTTTGAAAAATAAATGCATGAGATCTTTGAGGGAAAAATGAAAACTTGAGAGGAGGTTTTCCAATTCAATGCCATTCGCACCCATTTTTGTAAACAAAGGTTGAGGATCTAGAATTGAGAGGAGGCCCTTTAGATTCAATCACATTCACCCCTTGGCCAAGGTGAAATTTGAAAAATAAATGTATGAGATCTTCAAGGAAAAATTGAAAACCGGAGAGGAGGTTTCCAATTCAATGGCATTCACACCCATTTTTGTCAACAATGTCTAAGGAAATAGAAATGAGAGGAATCCCTTCGAATTCAATCACTTTCACCCCTTGGTCAATGGTTGATGAACTAGATTTAGTGAATTTTTTTAAATTATATAATTTGTATTCTACAACTTTCTTTTAATCTTATATAATTTTGAGTGTGTAATTTTATATATTGTTTTTTAATAATATTTAATATATTTTTTGGGAAATCCAAGTTGGTCCAATAACATTTAAGATGGAATTATGTATTTAATATTCTTTCCTTATTTTGGGGAAAACATTGCATCGAACATGGTGATCATAAATTGATTTTAATATAAAATATATATTTAAGTTCACCTCAATAAAAGTAAAATAACCATGGGCAGCTTCGCTAAAATTGTAATGTTAAAAAATAATATTAAATTTTTTTTCTACATGGCATTATTTTATTAATTTCTTGATTTTTCCTTACACGTACACTTTGGAGTTGAAATTTCCTATAATGTGTAAAATCTCCCTTTTTACTCCATTTTTTTCTTCTACAGATTCTTCATAGCTAATAAAAAAGAGTTTTTTAGCATCACTAGCCTCCTGTATTTCATATTTTTCCTAAGGTAAGCCCATAGGTAACCCAAAAATCCTGTTGATGTTAGCCTCATCAATATGTAGTTCCAAGCCCCTGACAGAGGTGACATACTCTCGTCCCTTATTATTTTGGAAATTGAGGGAAAAATTCATGGCTATTTCATTGTCATATCCTTTTAGCTTCTCAAAGTAAAACAACTAGTTAGAATCTTGGAAGATTTCTACTACCTCAGGATTGTTGTAAATTTTAGAGGGGTCTACTAACTTTCTTATGTTAAAACTATCTCCCATTTTCAAATATGAAGTTGAAAAATAATTATGTCAAGTCTACTCTATGTATGTTAAAATATTTCAAAAGATTCTCAGTTCCTAAAATGCCCTCTATGTGACAGAGGAAGATCACTAAAATACTGAACAATTGTTTTTTGGATAGAGCTTTAAAAAATGGCTGAGTAAGGGTTTTCCTTTTATAGGAAATTCCCCTTAGTCTACAGATTTACTGCTCAAATGCGGTTATAGGTATTTCTGGCCAATGCATAGGAATGATAATGCAAATAATGATTGATATAAAGGGTGGCAAGATAAGAATAAATCACTCAAAATAGTTTTGCATGTAGGAGGCACAGTATATGATCTAGTGTTTTTATGGATGATTTTTATAAAGAATTATGAGTGTAGAGCAGAACTGAGAACTTTGTAAATCTAAAAAATATATCAGGCTTAGGGTTTAACTACCAACATTTCCTATATACTTAGTGTTGCTAAGATTTTAATCTCGAGCTATTGACATCCACTTGCTTTGAGTTTGGAAGGTCGACCCTTGTATGTCTCTTAAACCAAAATTATGTAGCTTCTCTTAAATTCTCAATTCTCTCAAGAGATCACTAAATGTGTGAATGATCTTGTGAGTGATAATTTTTATGCATGATCGAGATCACTAAATGTGTGAATGATCTTGTGGGTGATAATTTTCAATGCATGAAATATCATGCATTGATTGAGTAATTGATAGAGGTGGCACCTTAAAAAAAAAAAAAAATCTCAATTTAAATGATCTGGTAATGCTCTCAAGAGATCACTAAATGTGTGAATGATCTTGTGGGTGATATTTTTTATGCATGAAAGATCATACATTGATTGAGTGATTGATGGAGGTGACACCTTTAAAAAAAAATCAAAATCTCAATTTAAATGATCTGGTGTGATCTGATGGTTGATAATTTTTATACATGAAAGATCATACATTGATTGAATGATTGATGGAGGTGGTACTTTTAAAAAAAAATCAAAATCTCAATTTAAAATTGGTGAAAATATTACATCTTCATAATTACCACTTCTTTTTTTCTCATATCACCTTATGCATTATTGATTGAGTGATTATGCATTGATTGAATGATTGATGGAAGTGGCACCTTTCAAAAATCTCAATTTAAAATTGGTGAAGATATGACATCTTCATAATTACCACATTTTTTTTTTTCTCATGTCACCTTTTTATCTTATGTTGACTCTCGTTATCTCTAGTTGCAAACTTTACTTATCTTGGTTTATTTTAATCAACCTGAAGTGACCACGCCTTTATCTCAATGTGTTCATTAGACCACCTCCTCCACGTGAGAGTGCAAGGCCCACCCCACCTTGATGAAGGGTGGGGTAATATTATTTTTTACCACTGACTCGTATGGTTGTTTTTGCAATTAAATTGTAAGTTAAGAGAGTATTGGTATTAGAGAGTGTACCTAGTTGTTTTTTTTGGTCTTGAGTCATGATACTAGAGTCGAATTTGAGTAGTCCTCATAAAATATTCCTTTGATTTGCATGCCTTTGTTTGAATCAAAATTTGTTGTAGCTTTTCTTGTAGTTTACAAGGTACCTATAGGTCTCTTTATGTGTAATAGAGAGATGGCTTCATTGCCATTTATTTCTTGATAAAAAGTGTCATCTCTTGATAAAAATGATATGGCAGAGTAGAATTTTATGTTGTATATCTTTGGTTTCATTTGTTTTCATTTGTTTTTTTGGAATTTGGGATTGATTCTTTTATTTGTTTTAACTTTTGTGTAGTTTTTTTTATGGAAACAATGTTTTTATTGATTTTATAGTATCATGTAGTAGAATTTGAATGTGTTTTGTAGGATTTTATGATTGGGTTTATGAGTGAGTAGAAATGATAAATTGATATGAAATATTGGTGGGACTACATAATATATTAAATGAGGGTTGGTTGATGAGGATTGATGGTTTGTGGTATGGAAATATATGATTGAGCTTTTTTATTGTGGTGGTGTAGAGATGGTATATATGGATATGAATGGATTGAATATAATGTCATGGATGGTAATGTCTTGAAATGTCATCATCTTCTTCTTATAGGGAAACGTCACAAACTTTTTCTCCATGTTTAAGATGAAGGTATCTAGTTTTTTAAACCAGGGTAACCTGAGAGGTCAATATATTTTTAAAATATAGTTGTAACATTGAATTGAGATATATATTCATAACCATCCATTGTTACTTGAAAGTCCTTACTTTCATATTGTTTCTCTCAAATAATATCTTCCTTTTCAATTATATTCGACTATGGAATTAATAATTGATTTTCCAAATTGATATTAATTTGATTNAATTGAGATATATATTCATAACCATCCATTGTTACTTGAAAGTCCTTACTTTCATATTGTTTCTCTCAAATAATATCTTCCTTTTCAATTATATTCGACTATGGAATTAATAATTGATTTTCCAAATTGATATTAATTTGATTTTCATCCTAGATTATGTAAATGATGATGTTAAACTCTCTCCCTTGAATACTCTCTTTTAATATGAGTGACATGTAACAAAAAAACTAAACAATCTTTATAAGAAAATATTCATTTTTCATTTTATTAAAATGATTTTTCAATCTTTAAACAATTAAGTACTTAACAACTTTTAAGTATCCCCTTTTAATTCCTTGTAACCTTATACTTTAATATTGACTTCACAAATGTAGAAAAATCATTTATTATACCCTCTCTTCTTACTTCCTTTATATGTTTTATCATATAATACAAAGAACCAATGAATAACCTTTCCACAAGTTAATTGGGATCGTTCTGATACCTTGGTTAAATATATTTTAACTTTGGTTGATTTAATATTACTTTTCTATTAAAAAACCTTTATAACCCTTTTCCTTTGATAATAATACTTCTTTGTTACTTTGGCTTATAAGTTAGAAATTGTCTTTGTAAATCTTTTTTCCTTTTTTAACTTATCCTGTATAATTTTTCCACAAGTTAATTGGGATCGTTCTGATACCTTGGTTAAATATATTTTAACTTTGGTTGATTTAATATTACTTTTCTATTAAAAAACCTTTATAACCCTTTTCCTTTGATAATAATACTTCTTTGTTACTTTGGCTTATAAGTTCGAAATTGTCTTTGTAAATCTTTTTTCCTTTTTTAACTTATCCTGTATAGCTCTTCGAACTTTGGAAGATATTTGGGATATATTAATGTTTAGTTTGTATTACTTAGATACTATAATCCTTATTCCTTACATATAGTGGTGATTGTAGAAAGCAACGAATTTTAATTGGATTATGATTGTTGAAATCAATATGGGTGGTGTCCACTTTACTAGTATTCTTCCCCAAGGTGTATTCGTAAATGTTCTCCTGAATTGATATTTACAATGGTGTTCTAATGGATTCTCTACACGTTTTTTTTTGGGTTTTTTCGATGTATTTAATTGCAAGTATAATCTCGATTTGGCAGTGCTCGATTGGTTGCTTAATTTTCAGAGAAAATTGCTCAGGTACTACCAACATGGTTAGATCTCCAATGGCACAACTATACCTTAGTAAAATTTGGTTCAAGGCTCTTTGTGGAAGCTTCAAGAGGGAAGTGATTGATATCCCAAGGCAGAGGCGACTCTGACTTGAACATAACTTAAAGCATCTTTCTTTTGTGGTCTAAGACTTTTAGGACTATAACACTATTATAAATGTTCACTTCCTAACTCAGAAAGATGGGCACATTTTTTTTTTTTTTTAACCTTTGTGTTCCTCTTACATGAGATACAATTTTATTGCAGCAAATTTTTCACCAAATGTGGAGTGGAATAATGTTGTCTATTCTGATTTTTCTCTCCTTTCTTTTTTTTTTAATGTTGACAAATTTTTATATTGTTCGTTAAGATTGCAATAGAATTATATTTTTATTACTGATATTTTTGAATTGCAAATGGCCAAGGGCTAAGTTTTGGTGAAAAACTTATGAATTGGAGAAACTCCAAAAAGTTGATTACAATGGCATTGCTAAGGGTAAGAAAATTTTTGACCAAAGGTTCGATGACCAAAATTCAGGGGATCAGACTCACTCTGATACCAGATGTAGTGAATCAGTCTAGTTCAGACTCCACACATCCAAAATATTTGGAACATTATGAAGAAATCTATATGGATAACATAATAATTGAATAACAATATATGAACATAACATATGATATTATTACAATGAGAATGAAGACCGTATATATACCCACACAAGGGTGCCCTTTCATAAGAGACGTTACCTTTCATTAGGAAGGTCTCCTTATATCATTTGTTACACAGGTTACATGGTGTGCCTAAGGAAATACTGTCAGATAGAGATCCCAAGTTCACTTCTAACTTTTGGAAGGGATTTTTGATGGGATTTGGGACTAACTCAAATTTCAATACAACATATCATCCAAAGTCAGATGGGAAAATAGAGAGGAATAATTGGATAATTGAAAATATGTTGAGAATGTATGTAATGGACAAGGCTTCCAAGTGGGAATACTACCTTCATATAGTTGAATTTGCTTATAATAATTGGTATCATGCATCGTTAAAGATGATTTTTTTTTAAACCTTGTATGGAAGGAAATGCAACATGCCAATAAGCTGGGACAACCTAGTAGATAGAGAAGTTACTAGGTCCGAATTACTAAGGGAAAAAGGAAGAGTATATGGTAAAAATCATGAAGAATTTAAAGGTTTCACAAGACCAACAAAAGAGTTATGCAAACAAAATTAGGACATACAAGGAATTCAAAGTGGGTGAGTATATGTTTCTAAAATTAAAAGCTAATAGGAGCTCACTAATGTTAGGATATTTAGACACTTAGGAGTTAGTTAAGATCTACTTGGTCTAATGTGTAGTTAGGTAAAAGTGTGTTTCTTTAGTATGTATTTGTAGTTAGGAAATCTGATGGTCACGATATATTCTTGACATAGAGTGATCTGACAGTTCATATTCTCCTCAATCTTAACAACCATCGATATGTGGCTTAACACTCGATTGTTCCATGATCTCTATTTAAAGAGCATGGAGGGTCATTTGTCGATTATCTATTGTAAGAAACTCTCTTGTAAAATCTCTCTATATTTTTTTTCTTTTGCATTAATAAACTACTCCGAGTGGTTGCATTGGTTGGGCCGTGGATGTTTCCCCATAGGGGTTTTACCTCATCAAAACATTGATGTGTTGATATTTGATATGGTTTTGTGAGTGGTTACTGAATTTGTTCATCATCTATTAGAATACCTGTGTTTTCGAACATGGTATCTGATCCAAAAAGATCATTTACACGACTATGGTTGAGTTATTATGAATATGTTAAATAAACAATTAGGAAGCTTAATGAAAGATGAGGAAATATGACGGCCACATAAACATATACAGAACTAAAAAGAAGCATAAACAACAACAAACCATAACACCAATGTGATAACGGAGTTCAACAATCTCGCCTACGTCTCCAAGCCTTTGTCTCAGTGGGTGAGGCTTTCTTATTTATGTTCAAAGCTCAATAAGTACATCACAACAATTCCAAAAGGTTACAAAAAGGAACTGGTCTTGTTCTACCAGATCTCTAGAACCCAACAGAAGAAACGACACTCAAATCGGATGATCAGAGCTCCCAGAAATGGCCCACAAAGGTGCGCTCCTCAACAACTTCCCTGCATAAAAATGGCTTTGTCTTGGAAAATATTCAACATAACTCTACTCTGAATGTCCTTCCATGGCCTCAAGAAGGCTTGGTTTATATAGATCTGAATTTGGTAACCATCTACCAACTTCCCACCAAGATTTGGCCTCAAAAAGGGCCCAATATCCCCCAAAAAGGGTTAAAAATCTCCAAAACAACTGAATAAAATCCACAAAATCACTATTCCAAAGTATTAAACCCACTTCTACACATTATTTGGCCGCATCCCCTTATTTACTGGCCCCTGGGCATATGGGCGCATCCCCTTATTTACTGGCCCCTGGGCATATGGGCTCATCCCAAGTGGCCATAGGCTAACTTTCTAGCGCGCTGACCCCCTGCATGTTTGGCACCTGGATGCATTGATTGTCATATGTACTAAGCCCAAGGCTCTACGCACCAACACAGGTGTAGCCCCTAGTCGACGGGCTAGCCTGACCGACTAGGGCTAACCCAACAAAATCCACACTATATGTTTACACCGTGTCATATGGTAACAGGTGTGGGGAGTACCATAAACTCGTGGCTTGGATCACATATCCCCGTGAAAATACATAGAGAAGAGTTAAGGTATGGTGTAAGGTCGTATGGGGGTGGTAAGACCGTAGGCTAACAGTCACCACCTCACGCAAACATACCACTGTGGTCATGTTGGAACAAACGTATGGGTGTATATATATGATCCAGAAAGATCTTTTAAATGCCTATGGTTGAGTTATTAAGCATGTTTTGATTAACCAATTAGGAAGCTTAAAGAAAGAGGAAGAAGTATGACAACCATATAAACATGTACAAAACTGAAATGAAGCATAAAACAACAACAAACCATAACACCAATGTGATAACAGAGTTTAACAATCTCGCCTACGTCTTCAGACCTTTGTCTCAGTGGGTGAGGCTTTCTTATTTCTTTTCAAAGCTCAATAGTACATCACAGTAGTGCCAAAAGGCTACAAAACTGATCTGGTCTTGTTCTCCCAAATCTCAAGAACCCAACAAAAGAAACAACACTCAAATCGGATGACCAGAGTTCCCATAAATGACCCGCAAATGTGCGCTCCTCAACAAATTCCCTGCATAAAAATGAATTTGGCTTGGAAAATATTCAGCATAAACATGCTCTGAATCTCCTTTTCATGGCCTCAAGAATGCCTGGTTTATATAGATCTGAAGTTGGTAACCATCTCCCAACTTCCCCCCAAGATTTGGCCTAAAAAAGGGCCCAATATCCCCCAATATTGGCCAAAAATATCCAATATCAGTTGAATAAATCAAATAAATCACTATAATATAGTGATAAAACCAACTTTTGCTTTAATAAAGGGCTAAGCGCCTCTGTCCTGGCATGCCCCCCCCAAAAACAAGGTCATATGGTGTTATGTGGCCAAGTGCCAGCCCCATAGGGGCTGCGCACTGGCCCTCACCCCGAAACCTCTGGTCACGTGTCACCATGCAATGGGACCGAGTCTCGAACCGAGTGCCTAACCGTTCTCCATCTCCCTTGGTTTCCACGTGGAGGTTCCTTTTTCCATAGGACCCGCACCATGCATTATTAAAGGAGTCTGGGTCGTATGCCACATCCATGGGATTTGGGGCTAATCCATAGCACTAGCGCCAACGTTATAACTCATGTGTGCCATCAATACACCACCATGTGGTTGTATAGGAGTGCATTAAACCAAGGGTTGGGGCCTAGCCTCGACCCCTTCCATGCCCAACTAAAACACCGCACAACTTTAAATAAAATTTTGACGCTATTGTTAACAAGCACCAAGTGTGGGCGGGCTGGATAGCCCGAACCTGCTAAGAATATATCCTGTTGGATAGGTCTTGGGTTTGAACCCCATAACTCAAAAAGTTTTCATAACCGAACAACCAACAAATGGGTGCCACATGGCAGCCCATGTCTGGGCCACGTGGCACCTCCCCATTTGTCAAATTTCAATGCCATGTGTCATGCGCCAATTGGTTCATCTGTCAGCGTCGTACCCTGCCACATGTCTGCCCTGTCATTTGATTGTACCATGCCATGTGTTGTCATATGGACAGGCCACATGTCATCTTACGGACATGCCACGTGTCACCCTTGTAGTGGTGACATGTATCACTTCCCTGTTGGTCCACCTATACCTGCCACATCATTAGTCAGTATGCCTAGTCAACCTACCATGTCAGCTATACGGACCCTGCCACGTCTATGCCAACTATGAATCCATGCCATTTGTATGGTCATACGACCTGTACAGTCATCTGCCACATGGCACTGTACGAACTGTACAATCAACATTTTTTTACCTATTTGGAAAAATGAATAGATCGCCATAACGTGAGCATACGACGTTCATTTGAGTCTATTCAAGTTGCGTTGGGTTCGTATCAACGAGGCCTACACACACATCTATTTTGAAGTCATTCTGAGAACTTTTATTTTTAGGCCTTTTTGAGCCCCATCAAGCTCCTGGATCTGATTCTGGATCACACCTCCCCACTAAAGGACCTTTTGGTCTCCAAAAGGTTATTGACCAGTCAACAAGCTCGGGATAGGCCACATGTCTTGATCTCTGTCTCTAAATTATGTCTTGTGCACCTATGTCATCAAGATCAATTGTAACTCAATCATGACAACTGACAACATATTGTTAGCCATTTGAACCCTGACACATTTTACTGAAGCCACTATCATCCATGTAGATAACATTACTAATGATAGCATCAAAAGCATGACTGCAAATGAGTTGATATACTTGTAATATTTGCACGACATGAGCTTATCTTGAAGTAAATTGTGATTGATTTTTCATTCAACAATCATTTACTATTCTTGCTTAAGATCGATTACTTGATTTAAACAATTATAGGTTTGTGTCTTGCTTGAACTGCCTTCTTTAATTGTTCCATAGTTTGAACAGTTTTAGTTTCCTTTACATGATGAGCATGAACCACATAATCTTGACCTGCTTTGGTTAATTGATATTGATTCTTTGTCCTATATAAGATTTCTTTATGATCAAACAAGTATGGACTACCTAAGACCATTCCACATTCACTTAGTGGCACTACATCACATGCTACCTCGTCCACATACTTAGATGAAATATCAAATTTTAATGTGCACTTCTTTGTTATGTGCATTTTATGATGGTTGTTTATCCATTTAAGTGTGTACGGCTTATGATGTACTTTTTTTTTAACCCCAATTGCTTAACCAATTCCTCTGAGATTAGGTTAGATTGAGATCCACTATCGATTAATGTATCAACCTTAGTGTGTCACATGATGACCCTAATATAAAACAAGTTACTTCTACAATCAATTCCTTCACCAATTTTACATGTCATACCAACCAATGAGACCTTTGATTCATCACCTAAATCCGATCCCAAGTCTGTGGGTCGTGTTGTCGTTGCAACTGTTTGCCTCCCTTTCTTTTCCTTGAACCACTTTGGCCTCTTCTCGGGATGCAATTTCCAACATCGGTCCTCATCATGTCTCTCTTTCTTGCAATGCTTGCAAGAGGGCCTCTCTACCTTTCTCATCACTGCATTTGATTTCTTGCCATGCCACTTCCTTTTGTCCTCTTTCCTTGAAGACAATTCCCCTAATACACCAACACCTATTTTCCCTGCTTCAATGTATGTCACTTGAACAGAAACCTCATCAAGGTTAGTGGGTCCAAACATGAATACCGTGTTTCTAATATGTGTAGGTAAACCTCCTATATACTTCATAAGAGTTTCTTGGGCATGTAAAGGAATATCTAACATCAATGCCATTCTTCGAAAACCATCTGTATATTCTTGCACTGTTTGTCATTTTCTTAGTTTTAAAGCTTGCCATTCAATTAACGCTTTTTCTTTTCTAACCCAAAGGATAGAATTACTTTCTAAGTGCAGAAATGAAAATTTGCCATGATGGAAATACATTACCCACTTGTTGTGTTTCGTTTTGCAACTTGCTTTGCCACTATATGAGTGTTGTGCATGCAAGTCTCAATGATTCCAACTTGATTTGTGTGGCCTCATCCTTGATCTACTGCACACTGCAGTAAACCTCCATCCATATGACCCAATTGTCAAGTTTCTCTGCATTAACTTCACCATCATATATGGGTAATTTGAATTTAACATCAAGTTTTAATAATGGCATTCCATTCTTATGTTTATGAACTTGTTTCTTTGCATTGGATTTAGAACTTGAACTTGAAGAAGAAGGAGAATAAGGAGGTGATGATGGAGGTGAAGGAGGATCCTCTCCTTCTTCACTTTTTCCCTTTGAATATTCCCCCAGATTTGGTCATTTTCGTTCCAAGTAATCCTCGTACAAAACTTTTATCATCTCCGACATAGCAAAGAAAGTTTTTCGAAACTCTTTCTCATCCTGAGAAAGTCCCTCTTTTGATGCCATATTCTTGTTGTGAGAAGTTATCTTTCTCAATCCAATCAATGGATTCTCTTCCACAAGCTTGAATTCACCATGATGTAGCCTTTCCCTAGTTAACATGCAAAACTCAAATCCAAATGTCAACTAGTTCTGATACCACTTCATCAGAAAATATCTTTTAAATGACTATGGTTTAGTTATTAGGCATGTTTTGATTAACCAATTAGGAAGCTTAAAGAAAGAGGAAGAAGTTATAGAAGAAGTATGACAGCCATATAAACATGTACATAACTGAAATGAAGCATAAAAAAATAGCAAACCATAACACCAATGTGATAACGGAGTTCGAAAATCTCGTCTACATCTCCGAGCCTTTGTCTTAGTGGGTGAGACTTTCTTATTTCTGTTCAAATCTCAATAAGTACATCACAACAATGCCAAAAGGTTACAAAATTGATCTAGTCTTTTTCTCCCAGATATCAAGAACCCAACAGAAGAAACGACACTCAAATCGGATGACCGAAGTTCCCAGAAATGGCCCACAAAGGTGCGCTCCTCAATAGCTTCCCTACATAAAAATGGCTTTGGCTTGGAAAATATTCAGCATAAACATGCTCTGAATCTCCTTTTCATGGGCTCAAGAAGGCATGGTTTATATAGATCTGAAGTTGGTAACCATCTCCCAACTTCCCCCCAAAATCTGGCCTCAAAAAGGGCCCAATATCCCCCAATATTGGCCAAAAATCTCCAATATCAGTTGAATAAATCAAACAAATCACTATAATATAGTGATAAAACCCACTTTTGCTTTAATAAAGGGCTAATCCCCTCTGGCCTGGCATGCTCCCCCCAAAACAAGGTCATATGGTGTTATGTGGCCAAGCGTCAGCCCCCCTAGGGGTTGAGCGTTGGCCCTCACCCTGAAACCCCTGGTCACTTGTCACCATGAAATGGGACCAAGTCCTGAACCGAGCACCTCACCATTGGCTACTGCCCTTGGTTTCCACGTGGAGGTTCCTTGTTCATATGACCCGCGCCATGCATTATCAAAGGAGTATGGGTGGTATGCCACATCCATGGGATCTGGGGCTAATCAATAGCACTAGCGCCAACATTATAACTCTCGTGCCCCATCAATACGCTGCCATGTGGTTATATAGGAGTGCATTAAACCAAGGGATGGGGCCTAGCCCCGACCCCTTCCGCGCCCAACTAAAACACCACATAACTTTAAATAAAAGTTCGACGCTATTGTTAACAAGCACCAACTGTGGCCAAGTTGGCTAGGCCGACCCTCCCAAGACTATATCTCGGTGGACAGTTCTCAAGGTCGAACCCCATAACTGCAAAAATTTTCATAACCGAAAAACCAACGAATGGGTGCCACATGGAAGCCCATGTCTAGGCCACGTGGCACCTCCCCATTCGTCAAATTTCAATGCCACGTGTCATGTGCCAATTGATCCATCTGTCAGTGTCGTACCTTGCCACCTATCTTCCCTATCATCTGATCATACCATGCCATGTCTCATCGTGCAGATAGGCCACGTGTCATTGTACAGACGTGCCACGTGTCACCCTTGCAGTGGTGACATGTGTCACTTCCCTATTGTTCCACCTGTACTTGCCACATCATCAGTCTATATGCCTAGTCAGACTGCCATGTCAGTTGTATGGACCCTGCCATGTCTGCACCAACTGTGCTGCCACGTTAGTTGTACGGCCTATACAGTCAGTTGCCACGTGGAACTGTATGGACTGTACAATCAACATTGTTTTCCATGTTTGGCAAAACGAACAGATCGTCATAACTTGAGAATACAACGTCCGTTTGAGCTCGTTCAAGTTGCGTTGGGTTGGTATCGACAAGGCCTACACACAAATTTGTTTTGAAGTCATTATGAGAACTTTGATTTTTAGGCCTTTCTGAGCCCCATCAAGCTCATGGATCTGATTCTGGATCAATTTATCAAGGGCTAGGGCTAGACCCCAACCCTTTGTTTCTGCCAATTCTCATACATTAAACTTTAAATAAAATTTAGGTGTTATGGTTTACAATCACTACCCACGGACGGGCTGGTTAGCCCGACCCCGCGAACTCTTTCAATCGGTGGAGAGGTCGTGTGTTCGATTCCCATAAACTCCAAAATATTTTTGCAAAGACACTTTTAAGCCAATACATGGGTTCCACATGGCATCCCACGTCTGGGCCATATGGCACCACTCCATATGTCACGAGCTCTGCCACTTGTCAAACACTGATTGGTCTATCTCTGCCACATCATCTGCCTTGTCAAATGATCGTAGCTTGCCATGTGTCACCGTAATAACGTGCCACGTGTCGCCATATAGACGTGCCACATGTCACCCCTATAGTGGTGACACGTGTCACTTCCTGGTTGGTCCATCTATCCTGTCCACATCAGCATCCGTACGCCCAGTCAGCCTACCACGTGTCACCTCCAGAAGCTACCAACTGTGCCTGCCACGTCAGTTGTACGGTCGTACGGCCTGTACAGTCAGCTGCCATGTGGCACTATACATATTGTATGGTCATCATTGTTTTTGGATGTTTGGCAAAATGAACAGATCGTTGTAACTTGAGCATACGACGTCCATTTGAGCCCATTCAAGTTGCAATGGGTTCATATCAACAAAGCCTACACACGCGTCCATTTTGAAGACATAATGACAACTTTCATTTTTAGGCCTTTCTGAGCCCTATCAAGCTCCTGAATCAGATTTTGGATCACACCTCCCTACTAAGGACCTTTTGGTCCCCAAAAGGTTACTGACCAGTCATCAAGCTCAGGATAGGCCACCCCACTTGTTCCCTGTCTTTGAACTCTTTCCTGTGCACTTGTCTCATCAAGATCAACTGTAACACAATCATGATAACTGACATCATATTGTTATCCATTTGAACCCTGTCACATCTTACTGAAGCTACTATCATCCATGTAGAAAACATTACTAATGATAGCATCAAAAATACGACTGCAAATGAGTTGATATGTTTGTAATATTTGCATGACATTAGCTTTTCTTGAAGTAAACTATGATTGATTTTCCATTCCACAATCATCTCATGTTCTTGATTAAGATCGATTACTTGATTTGAAACAATTATAGGTGTGTTGTTTTCTTGAACTACCTTATTTAATTGTTCCATTGTTTGAAGAGTTTTATTTTCCTTTACATGATGAGCATGAACCACATATTCTTGACCTGCTTTGGTTAAAATATATTGATTCTTTTCTCTATAGAATATTTCTTTATGATCATATAAGTATGGACTGCCTAAGACCATTCCACATTCACTTAGTGGCACCACATCACATGTTACCTCATCTACAAACTTAGATGAAATTGCAAATTTTATTGTGCATTTCTTGGTTATGTTCATTTGATGACTGTTGCTTATCCATTTAAATGTGTAGGGATTATGATGTATCCGTGCTTTTAATCCCAATTTCTTAACCAATTCCTATGAAATTAGATTAGATTGAGATCCACTATCTATCAATGTGTCAACCTTAGTGGGTCGCATGATGAACCTGATGTGAAAAAATTTACTTCTACAATCAACTCCTTCACCAATTTTACTTGTCATACCAACCAATGAGACTTTAGATCCATCACCTGAATCAGATCCCAAGTATGTGGGTCATGTTGTCACTGCAACTGTTTGCCCCCCTTTCTTTTCCTTGAACCACTTTGGCCTATTCTCGGGATGAAATTTCCAACAACGGTCCTCATCATGCCCCTCCTTCTTGCAATGCTTGCAAGAGGGTCTCTCTTCCTTTCTTGTCACTGCATTTGACTTTGTTACATGCCACTTCCTTTTGTCCTCTTTCCTTGAAGATGATTCCCCTTATACACCAACACATGTTTTCCCTGCTTCAATGTATGTCGCTTGAACAAAAACCTCATCAAGATTAGTAGGTCCAAATATGAATACAATGTTTCGAATATGTGCAGGTAAACCTCCTATATACTTCATCAGAATCATAAGAGTTTCTTAGGTATGTAAAGGAATATCTAACATCAATGCCATTTTACAAAAGTCGTCTGTGTATTCTTGCATTGTTTTTCCTTTTCTTAGTTTTAAAGATTTCCATTCTATTAACACTTTCTCTTTATAACCCAAAGGATATAATTTCTTTCTAAGTGCAGAAACGAAAATTTTCCTTGACGGAAATACATTACCCACTTGTTGTGTGCCATTTTGCAACTTGCTTTGCCACCATATGAGTGTTGTGTCCGCAAGTCTCAATGATGCCAACTTGATTTGTGTGGCCTCATCCTTGATCTGTTGCACATTGTAATAGACCTCCATCTGTCTGACCCAATTTTCAAGTCTCTTTGCATTAACTTCACCATCATATATGGGTAATTCAAATTTAACATCAAGTTTTAATAATGGCATTTCATTCTTATGTTTATGAACATGTTTCTTTGCATTGGATTTAGAACTTGAAATTGAAGAAGAAGGAGAAGAAGGAGGTGAA
>ML794075.1:42536-78119 GCA_009831015.1 Picea engelmannii
ATTAAGTCAATAGATAAATCTATATCCCTCTTTGGTGGTAAGCATGGTATTTCTTCAAATATATCCTCAAACTCCTACAACATTGGAAAATCCTCAAGAATTGGCCCTTTGTCCTTGGCTATCTCTTCCACATTAGTTGCATACAATTGACATCATTTCTTGAAACATCTCTTTAGTTGTAAGGCTGAAATCTCCCTTACAGAAATGGGTCTCAGAATTCCTTGCACATTGCTCTACTTTCCTTCTTCATCAAGACATTTAAAAGTCATGTTATGGAAATTTTGGACAACAATATACTTGTACAACCAATCCATTCCAATTAGGATGTGATAAGATTCGAATGGTACGATATTCAAATCAACATTTGTATTCACTCCATTCAGATATATCGGACATCTTCTAACAAGATCATTGATCCTTCTTTTGGTCCCAATGGCTAGCTAAACCAACCATGATATTTCAAGCTTACTTTTCTTTAAATGAATTTTTTCTAATAATTTAGGATCAATGTAACTATGGATTTCTTCTGAATCAATTAAAATAGAAACATGATAATTGGTAATCTTACCTTCCACCTCAATCATGTGGGATTGATTTTCTTCATGATTATCTTCCAGGGCTACATATATCCTTGGAATATTTTTTCCCATGTCTTCCACTACGGTAGCCTCTTGAATGTCATGTAGAGTTCTCATTTTTCTTCACTATGAGGAATTTTTTATACATGTGCTCTCTCATTTACATCCCCGACATTTGATTGATGGATTTCCTCTTTACCCAAGGATTCTGATATTTTGGATTCATCCTAAGTTGGCTCATTTTGTTGGCATCTTTCAGGATTGTTTCTCTTGAAAGGAGGTTTAAATCCTTTCTTTCTTTGATCTAGTTTCTTCTTCTTTTTATACTTCAAATATTTAAGAATATTTTCGCTTCCCTTGCATTGCTCATATAGGTACTTCACTTTTCTAATGGTCCCTACCAGATTCTTTGGTTCATCATATTGAATTATGTCTTTGTATAAAGATGGCCATTTACTTATAAACATTTTTATTTTCACCTTCTCCCCCTTGATAAAGCCCACTTAGCTCAGCAGCGCCAAGAACTTATTTTCATATTCCTCCATGGTTATGCTCCCCAGCTTGAGTTCAAATAATTCCTACATCTTCTTGTCATAGTAGTGATATGAAACGTATTGCTATTGGAAATATTTCTTGAATTTCTTTCGATAAATCATTTTCTCATTATTGTGCTTGACTTGCTTCAGTGGATCCCACCACATAGAAGCTTTTCTATGTGAATGGTATATGTAAATATTGGCTTCTAATTTAGATGAGTAACTATGCAACTAAAATATTTTTTGAATCCAAGCAACCAAGTTTAAGCATCATCTTCCCATTTTCTTTCATCGTTATGAGCCATTCCGCACAGGTTGGCTTTGGTTTCGTTGCATTCTGACAATTTCCATGATTTTGACTAATTTGGGCTATAAGTTAATTAAATTCACTGAAGAGGTCATTTTGGGCACATTACTTGGAGGAACCTCTCAGTGTAATAGCTCATTGGAATCGGGAGAAGCAACACTACAGGATGGGATTCTGAGAAGTGACTTTCAGTGGCCAGGGAAGCCACAAGGAGAGATAAGAAACTTTTCAGAGGTAAAAGGATTAATTAATTAATTAAAGTGATTTAATTAATTAATTAAATATTAATAAAATGAAAGTCACTTTGGAGGGACAAGGTGAGCAAAAAGTATAAAGGAAAGGCAAGGGCCTCTAT
Source organism: Picea engelmannii (assembly GCA_009831015.1). Taxonomy (NCBI): domain Eukaryota; kingdom Viridiplantae; phylum Streptophyta; class Pinopsida; order Pinales; family Pinaceae; genus Picea; species Picea engelmannii. Next base: position 44,313 of record ML794075.1, read on the forward strand.
TCATTCATTCATGTATGTTTATCTTTTGGATTTCTTGCTTCTAGCTAGAGGGCCCATCTCTTGGGGGTTTTGAGGGTTTTGACTTAACAAACTCTAGAGGACGATTCGGTGGTGAAAGATTCCACCTAGCTTGTCCCAAGCTTGGTCTCGGAGATGTAATACTCTCCCACACCATTCTAGTTCCATGTCTACTCAGTTGCAGGAGGATTCCACATCAGTGACTTGTGCAGATAGAGAGAGGGTGCACCAGTTGGGGGTTTCCAGCAAGGGGGGCACACCATTCTTGGAGAGAGATTCATTGCAGGTGATTGACAGGGCGTTTAGAGATTTTATCACCTGGGTATTCATTGCAGGGCTTTGGACATCAAATCTAGTCCATTCTTGAGGAGTTACCACAACTAGATCATCATCTATAGGTTGGGACGGCTTTGGGAGAGAGAGGACGATTTGGTGATTCAATGATTTCCAGATCTAGGAGGCTATACCTCATATCTGACCTTGAAACTTATTCCAGGGGTTTGTGATTGCCCAATCTATCATTTTGGAGAGTTTCAGGAGGTTTGGAGGCCTCATTCACCTAGGTCGAATTATCTAGGGTTTCAGGCATCCAAGGGGGCACACCATTCAGTGGAGGAGTTTAGATCCACAAGGTTTGAGAATGACTTTGGAGATTCGGGCACCTGGGTTGTCCTTACAGTTGCCCGATCTATCAGTTGGCATATTTCTTGGGGTGATTGGACACTTTTGGCAGTAGGGCCAAACTGTTGAGAAGCTTTAGCTATCCAGCAGGGCGTGGCACCTTTCTGCTAGGGGGTTTAGCATTCTTACGGCCCAGATCTACTTGTATTCAGTCTTCATTGTATATCCAGCCTTTGGAGGCTTATTGTAGTCTTCTATTGGAGCATTTTGTAGCAGCTCTATTGGTCTATCTTCTTGGCCATCTATTGAGCATTTTAGATCGGCATCTTCATTGTAGCAGGTTCCTCTATTTCAGGAATAAAATCATATTTGGGATGCTTTGGCTTGTCTATCATATTGCATATGGTTGAGGTATGTTCCATGATTATATCTTATTGTTATTTGCTGCAACACACATATAAACACATCAGTAGAAACCTAAACGTAATTGTAAGCAAAGTGTTTAACGAAATACCACAACCAGAAAAAGTTTTAAAGACACCCAAAACCGTGATTATCCTAGCATAATGGCTTGGGATCATTACAGTGGTATCAGAGCTTAGATTCCTGCCAGCCAGGGGTAATTAGCACATACATACAAAGCCATAAGGAGAGATGGATAGGATATGCCTTGAGATATCATGTTTGGAGATAATGTATCACGGCCTTAGCGAGGAAACTATGGCTGTAATAACCTTTCCTCAATACGTAGCCTTCAGGAAGCCCAGTTGGAGTGAAGAGGATATTTTACATGGCATCATTTTAGCAGATAAAAAGAGAAAAGAAGCAGCTATATGGTGGGAAGAACAAAGAAACCCCACGCCCATTGGGAGCACACAACCTTGCCACTATTGCAAGGGGTCGTGGGAACCAGATCATAGGTACAGGGGTAAGGATCAGAAGCACACTATTGAGGCACACTATGACAGTGATGATGAGGTGTGTGAAGATGGAGAGATAGATACTCTTCTGGAGCAGTCCGATGATGATAGTGACTCTTGCACAAAGGCCAGTTATAATGACTCTTGTACAGAGGATGATGCTACTAGCACACTTGAGGAGGAGGATGACCCTTGTATAGTGGATAGGTAGCTAGATGGTCAGGACGATAGCACTAGTGTCTCAGCAGGCATATCACATACCATTGATGAACTTACACCTCAGCAGAGTGGTGACACTAGTGTGGATCCACACATGTTAGCACCTAGATATGATGAGCTTCCTATGATGGTCGTGACACATATGTCATCCTTCCAGACAACCCTGATAGCCACGTCACATGAGGAGGTCAGTGACATGTCAAATATGATTGAGGAGCCTTGTGTGAGGGATGCACACCACAGACGTGTAGATCAACCGATCCAAGAGGAGATAGAGGGAGTACAGACAGTTGACCCTACACATACAGATCAGCGTGAGGAGATTGAGTCACATATTTTAGAAACTCCATTAGTTGAGCAGATTGTGGACACTGATAAGGTGTTGGAGCACTTACTTCCAGGATCGGCTTGCATTGATGAGGATGCACTCTTTAGCAATCAGGATGACCATAGAACGTGTCTAGATACATCCCTATGGGATCCAAGCGCAAATGATAGTAGCGGAGTGAATGCGCAGGAGGATAAAGCTACTCATACAGGATACAGTATGATTCAGAGAGAGATAGCATCTAGTGATGGGGTGCAGTGGCATACAGGAGGACCCAGCAACACAGTAGACAATGAGTCGTTCAGCGCGTTATCTTATGTAGAGGATGTTTTTGGGGATTCCAGAGTTGACACTATCAGGACTGACACTAGCAACGAGGGGTAAGAGATGGCACTTCAGCATGACCATGATCAAGAGGCACACCACTTAGCAGCACAGTTGAGATTTACTAAGGCTATGATCATGGCAGCCACTAAACGTATTGATGACATGCATGCAATGATGGCAGCTTACTGTTGGAGAGCGTCAGTGGCACATGGTAGTTAAGATGAGGGGATTGCCATGGATGATTTTCATACTCTTAGGGAGAGAGTATCTGTGATGAGGACTGACTACCATCAGTTGTTGGCTGACAGAGATTACCTATTGAGGATTGGTGACACGTATCATGAGGCTCTGAGGGAGCAGGAGTTGGAGATGGACCTACTAACTCAGGAATTGCAGAGCACTCGAGGATTCTTGAGAGGCACACAGAGAGGCCTTCAAGAATCAGAGTCGAGATCAGAGCAGCTTCTTGAGGAGATCTGTCAGAGATCCACTTCATCTATCCTAGTGGACACTCTGATATATCCTTCGATCGCATGGCTAGAGGATGTTGGTGGTCTAGCAGAGGATCACCAACTGATGGAGGACGCTTCCACTTGTGTTCCGAGAGCAGTTGACCTCCATGTAGATGTTGATCCAGCAGTACACCCCGGATCTATGATGCAACATGAGTCTGCAGGGGACGACATGAATATGTCGGAGCATACAATGATGAGGGATAGTTCACAGATTCATGTCAAGATGTATGGTGGCATTCATAGGGGTATAGTGCCTTGTAGGGAGGAACACACTTAGGGGAGTATGTAGATGTCACTCCTCTGTAGCAGCACATAGTTGTGGGAGATCACCTTCACCATTTCAACAGTTGCAAGGGAGATGAGAGATGGAGGTTAGTTGACCAGCAATTAGAGGGGTTACTTCCGGTTGTACTAGATGGTTATGATTCGATGATGACCACTGGAGAGCATCTATCATGGATACCGATGGACGAGATTCTGGTCGAATCCTTGGGATTGACCAAAGCATGTGACACCTCCCAGTCCTACAGTCAGCTACAGATGTTTCTATTAGCCTATCCTGACACTTTTATCATAGACAGCAGCGTGAGGAGGGATAGGTTGTGGATGAGAGCATGAAGAATGAGTAGGTCGAGCCTACATGACAGGAGTACTTTTATGGCATATAGCAGGTCAGAGGTGGACCGTGTTAGACAGACGGTTGAGACTTGGTGCGTGATGGTGAGCATCATAGACCAGTGGACGACAGATGAGCATAGAGGGCTTCCGACAGTGATCAGTCTGACACAGGAGTAGCTAGCAGAGACTGGAAATGATAAACTTCCAAGTTTACCATGGGATCCGGGAGTTCACTTGGTTAGCAGGATGTTTCACTACATGACAACCCAGGTTGCGCCAGAGAGCCACACACTCCACCTTGGGTTGGTTTGGAGTGGGCCTGCAGGTACTTGTCCTATGGGGCGAGACCTTTCCTACCTCTTGATCATCATGACAGGGCATGGAGATGTTTGGACAGGTACTTCTTCTACAGAGGTGTCTCTACTGATACAGTTTCTGGAAAGCAGGTCCAATGGTCAAAGGTATTTCAACTGAAGGACCCAGGAGAGGAGGTTTCAGGATGTATGCAAGGGGCAGGCAGTCATGGTCAAAATAGTGCAGGGCCGGCAGGGTGATCTTTGACAAAGGTTAGCATGGGACCCAGGGATTGCAGGATTGAGAATTTCACTGACTGACGGGGGAGAGTGGACCATTGAAGGGGAAAGTTATTCTAAATTTCCATTGAGATTCAATGTTGGGAGGAGCGCATCGCTTGCGGGTGTCTCACGGAGGTCTTGCAACACCTCATTCAGGCATCAACATGAGCAATTGTTGGAGGTTGTATGGATCTTGCTAGAGACTTAGAGGATGGATTCATTCCGAGATGAGGCCATGTGTCATATGCAGAAGACTCCCGGAGTTGGTATATTTCAGGGTTATGCTTCCCAGGGGCTAGCAGTTCATGACTTGATATGGGACCCAGGGGGCAGAGCGCATGAGTGTTCATCTTTGGATGTGTTCTACTATGTATCCCACAGGTGGACATGGGATCCTGGTATTTTATTTGAGGGGATTTGGTTATTGCTTGAGGACAAGCAGTTTTCTAGCAGGGAGGACTGTAATGTCCCCACTTTGGGACATCATCACAGTGCAGAGGTTTATGATGACTAGATTAGCCGAATGGGTGTTATAGCGAGTACAGGGGTTATTGAGAGGCATTGTGGGGTCCATCTTGCATTGTCCATCATACTTCATCATTATGAGCCATTCCACACAGGTTGGCTTTGGTTCCGTTGCATTCCGACGATTTCCATGATTTTGACTATTTTTTGCTAAGTTAATTAAATTCACTGCAGAGGTCATTTTGGGCACATTACTTGGAGGAACCTCTCCATGTAATAGCTCATTGGAATAGGGAGAAGCAACACTACAGGATGGGATTCTGAGAAGTGACTTTCAGTGGCCAGGGAAGCCACAAGGAGAGATAAGGAGCTTTTCAAAGGTAAAAAGGTTAATTAATTAATTAAAGTGATTTAATTAATAAATTAAATATTAATAAAATGAAAGTCACTTTGGAGGGACAAGGTGAGCAAAAAGTATAAAGGAAAGGCAAGGGCCTCTACTCATCCATTCATGTATGTTTATCTTTTGGATTTTTGGCTTCTAGCTAGAGGGCCCATCTCTTGGGGGTTTTGAGGGTTTTGACTTAACAAACTCTAGAGGACAATTCGATGGTGAAAGATTCCACCTAGATTGTCCCAAGCTTGGTCTTGGAGATGCAATACTCTCCCACACCATTCTAGTTCCATGTCTACTCAGTTGCAGGAGGATTCCACATCAGTTACTTGTGCAGATAGAGAGAGGGTGCACCAATTGGGGGTTTCCAACAAGGGGGCCGCACCATTCTTGGAGAGAGATTCATTGTAGGTGATTGGCAGGGATTTTGGAGATTCTATCACCTGGGTATTCATTGCAGGGCTTTGGACATCAGATCTAGTCCATTCTTGAGGAGTTACCACAGCTAGATCATCATCAACAGGTTGGGACGGATTTGGGAGAGAGAGGACGATTTGGTGATTCAGTGATTTGCAGATCTAGGAGGCTATACCTCATATCTGACCTTGAAACTTATTCCAGGGGTTTGTGATTGGTCGATCTATCATTTTGGAGAGTTTCAGGACGTTTGGAGGCCTCATTCACCTAGGCCGAATTATCTACGGTTTCTGGCATCCAAGGGGGCGCACGATTCAGTGGAGGTGTTCAGATCCACAAGGTTTGAGAATGACTTTGGAGATTCGGGCACCTGGGTTGTCCTTACAGTTGCCCGATCTATCAGTTGGCGCTATCCAGCAGGGCGTGGCACCTTTATGCTAGGGGGTTTAGCATTCTTATGGCCCAGATCTACTTGTATTCAATCTTCATTGTATATCCAGCCTTTGGAGGCTTATTGTAGTCTTCTATTGGAGCATTTTGTAGCAGCTCTATTGGTCTATCTTCTTGGCCATCTGTTGAGCATTCCAGATCGGCATCTTCATTGTAGCAGGTTCCTCTATATCATGAATAAAATCATATTTGGGATGCTTTGGCTTGTCTATCATATTGCATATGGTTGAGGTATGTTCCATGATTGTATCTTCTTGTTATTTGCTGCAACACACATAGAAAAATATCAGTAGAACCTAAACGTAATTGTAAGCAAAGTGTTTGACGAAATACCACAACCAGAAAAAGTTTTAAAGACACCCAAAACCGTGATGATCCTGGCATAATGGCTTGGGATCATTACAGTGGTATCAGAGCTTAGATTCTTGCCAGCCAGTGGGAATTAGCACATACATACAAAGCCATAAGGAGAGATGGATAGGATATGCCTTGAGATATCATGTTTGGAGATAATGTATCACGGCCTTAGCGAGGAAACTAAGGCTGTAATAACCTTTCCTTAGTACGTAGCCTTCAGGAAGCCCAGTTGGAGTGAAGAGGATATTTTACATGGCATCATTTTAGCGGATAAAAAGAGAAAAGAAGCAGCTATATGGTGGGAAGAACAAAGAAACCCCATGCCCATTAGAAGCACACAACCTTGCCACTATTGCAAGGGGTCGTGGGAACCAGATCATAGGTACAGGGGTAAGGATCAGAAGCACACTATTGAGGCACACTATGACAGTGATGATGAGGTGTGTGAGGATGGAGAGATAGATACTCTTCTGGAGCAGTGCGATGATGATAGTGACTCTTGCACAGAGGCCAGTGATAATGACTCTTGTACAGAGGATGATTCTACTTGCACACTTGAGGAGGAGGATGACCCTTGTATAGTGGATACGCAGCTAGATGGTCAGGACGATAGCACCAGTGTCTCAGCAGGCATATCACATACCATTGATGATCTTACACCTCAGCAGAGTGGTGCCACTAGTGTGGATCCACACATGTTAGCACCTAGATATGATGAGCTTCCTATGATGGGCGTGACACATTTGTCATGCTTCCAGACACCCCTGATAGCCATGCCACATGAGGAGGTCAGTGACATGTCAGATATGATTAAGGATCCTTGTGTGAGGGATGCACACCACAGACGTGTAGATCAACCGATCCAGGAGGAGATACAGGGAGTACAGAGAGTTGACCCTACACATACAGATCAACATGAGGAGATTGAGTCACATCTTTTAGAGACTCCATTAGTTGAGAAGATTGTGGAGACTGATAGGGTGTTGGAGCACTTACTTCCAGGATCGACCTGCATTGATGAGGATGCACTCTTTAGCAGTCAGGATGACCATAGCACGTGTCTAAATACATCCCTATGGGATCCAGGCGGTATGATAGTAGCAGAGTGAGTGCGTAGGAGGATACAGCTGCTCATACAGGATACAGTATGATTCAGAGGGAGATAGCATCTAGTGATGGGGTGCAGTGGCATACAGGAGGACCCAGAAACACAGTAGACAGTGAGTCGTTCAGCGCGTTATCTTATGCAAAGGATGTTTTTGGGGATTCCAGAGTTGACACTAGCAGGAATGACACTAGCAACGAGGGGTCAAAGATGGCACCTCAGCATGACCATGATCAGGAGGCACACCACTTAGCAACACAATTGATATTTAGTGAGGCTATGATCATGGAAGTCACTAAACGTATTGATGACATGCATGCAGTGATGGCAGATTATTGTTGGAGAGCGTCAATGGCACATGGTAGTTCAGATGAGGGGATTGCCATGGATGATTTTCATACTCTTAGGGAGAGAGTATCTGTGATGAGGACCGACTACCATCAGTTGTTGGTTGACAGAGATTACCTATTGAGGATTGGTGAGACATATCATGAGGCTCTGAGGGAGCAGGAGTTGGAGATGGACCAACTCACTCAGGAGTTGGAGAGCACTCGAGGATTCTTGAGAGGCACACAGACAGGCCTTCAAGAATCAACGTCCAGATCAGAGGAGCTTCTTGAGGAGATCCGTCAGAGATCCACTTCATCTATCCTAGTGGACACTCTGATATATCCTTCGATCGCATGGCTAGAGAATGTTGGTGGTCTAGCAGAGGAGCACCAACTAATGGAGGACGCTTCCACTTGTGATCTGAGAGCAGTTGACCTCCATGTAGATGTTGATCCAGCAGTACACCCAGGATCTATGATGCAGCATGAGTCTGCAGGAGACGACATGAGTATGTCAGAGCATACGATGATGAGGGATAGTTCACAGAGTCATGCCGAGATGTATAGTGGCATTCAGAGGGGTATAGTGCCTTGCAGGGAGGAGACACACTTAGGGGAGTATGTAGATGTCACTCCTCTACAGCAGCACATAGTTGTGGGAGATCACCTTCACTATTTCAGCAGTTGCATGGGAGATGAGAGATGGAGGTTAGTTGACCAGCAGTTAGAGGGGTTACTTATGGTTGTACTAGATGGTTGGGATTCAATGATGACCACAGGAGAGCATCTATCATGGATACCGATGGACGAGCTTCTGGTCAAATCCTTGGGATTGACCAAAGCATGTGACACCTCCCAGTCCTACAGTCAGCTGCAGATGTTTCTATTAGCCTGTCCTGACACTTTTATCATAGACAGCAGCATGAGGAGGGATAGGTCGTGGCTGAGAGCATGGAGAATGAGTAGGTCGAGACTACATGACAGGAGTACTTTTACGGCATATAGCGGGTCAGAGATGGACCGTGTTAGATAGACAGTTGAGACTTAGTGCGTTATGGTGAGCATCATAGACCAGGTGACGACAGATGAGCACAGAGGGCTTTCGACAGTGATCAGTCTGACACAGGAGCAGCTAGCAAAGACTGGAAGTGATAAACTTCCAAGTTTACCATGAGATCCGGGAGTTCACTTGGTTAGCAGGATGTTTCACTACATTACAACCTAGGTTGCGCCAGAGAGCCACACACTCCACCTTGGGTTTGTTTTGAGTGGGCCTGCAGGTACTTTTCCTATGGGGCGAGACCTTTCCTCCCTCTTGATCATCATGATAGGGCATGGAGATGTTTGGACAGGTACTTCTTCTACAGAGGTGTCTTTACTAATACAGTTTCTAGACAGCGGGTCCAATGGTCACAGGTATTTCAGCTGAAGGACCCAGGAGAGGAGGTTTCAGGATGTATGCAGGGGGCAGGCAGTGATGGTCAGAGTAGTCAGGGCCAACAGGGTGATCTTCGACAGAGGTTAGCATGGGACCCAAGGATTGTAGGATTGAGCATTTCACTGACTGACAGGTGAGAGTGGTCCATTGCAAGGGAAAGTTATTCTAAATTTTCATTAAGCTTCAGTGTTGAGAGGAGTGCATCGCTTGCGGGTGTCTCACGGAGGTCTTGCAACACCTCATTCGGGCATCAACATGAGCAGTGGTTGGAGGTCGTATGGATCTTGGTAGAGACTTGGAGGATGGATTCATTCCGAGATGAGGCCATGTGTCATATGCAGGAGACTCCTAGAGTTGGTATATTTCAGGGTTATGCTTCCCAGGGGCTAGCAATTCATGACTTGATATGGGACCCAGGGGAAAGAGTGCATGAGTGTTCATCTTTCGATGGGTTCTACTATGTATCCCATAGGTGGACATGGGATCCTGGTATTTTATTTGAGGGGATTTGGTTATTGCTTGAGGACAAGCAATTTTCTAGCAGGGAGGACTGTAATGTCCCCACTTTGGGACATCATCACAGTGCAGAGGTTTATGATGACCAGAGTAGCCAGATGGGTGTTATAGCAAGTACAGGGGTTATTAAGAGGAATTGTGGGGTCCAACTTGCATTGTTCATCATACTTCACCATTATGAGCCATTTTGCACAGGTTGGCTTTGGTTCCGTTGCATTATGACGATTTCCATGATTTTGACTATTTTGAGCTATAAGTTAATTAAATTCACTGAAGAGGTCATTTTGGGCACATTACTTGGAGGAACCTCTCGATGTAATAGCTCATTGGAATCAGGAGAAGCAACACTACAGGATGGGATACTGAGAAGTGACTTTCAGTGGCCAGGGAAGCCACAAGGAGAGATAAGGAACTTTTCAGAGGTAAAAAGGTTAATTAATTGTGATTTAATTAATTAATTAAATATTAATAAAATGAAATTCACTTTGGAGGGACAAGGTGAGCAAAAAGTATAAAGGAAAGACAAGGGCCTCTACTCATTCATTCATGTATGTTTATCTTTTGGATTTCTGGCTTCTAGCTAGAGGGCCCATCTCTTGGGAGTTTTGAGGGTTTTGACTTAACAAACTCTAGAGGACGATTCGGTGGTGAAATATTCCACCTAGCTTGTCCCAAGCTTGGTCTCGGAGATGCAATACTCTCCCACACCCGTCTAGTTCCAGATCTACTCAGTTGCAGAAGGATTCCACATCAGTTACTTGTGCAGATAGAGAGAGGGTGCACCAGTTGGGGGTTACCAGCAAGGGGGGCGCACCATTCTTGGAGAGAGATTCATTGCAGGTGATTGGCAGGGATTTTGGAGATTCTATCACCTGGGTATTCATTGCAAGACTTTGGACATCAAATCTAGTCCATTCTTGAGGAGTTACCATAGCTAGATCATCATCTACAGGTTGGGACGACTTTCGGAGAGAGAGGACGATTTGGTGATTTAGTGATTTGCAGATTAGGAGGCTATACCTCATATCTGACCTTGAAACTTATTCCAGGGGTTTGTGATTGCCCGATCTATCATTTTGGAGAGTTTCAGGAGGTTTGGAGGCCTCATTCACCGAGGCCAAATTATCTAGGGTTTCAGGCATCCAAGGGGGTGCACCATTCAGTGGAGGAGTTTAGATCCACAGGGTTTGAGAGTGACTTTGGAGATTCGGGCACCTGGGTTGTCCTTACATTTGCCCGATCTATCAGTGGGCATATTTCTTGGGGTGATTGGACACTTTTGGCAGCAGAGCCAAATTGTTGAGAAGCTTCAGCGATCCAACAGGGCATGGCACCTTCCTGCTAGGGGGTTTAGCATTCTTACAGCCCAGATATACTTGTATTCAATCTTCATTATATATCCAACCTTTGGAGGCTTATTGTAGTCTTCTATTGGAGCATTTTGTAGCAGCTATATTGTCTATCTTCTTGGCCATCTGTTGAGCATTCCTAATCGACATCTTCATTGTAGCAGGTTCCTCTATTTCATGAATAAAATCATATTTGGGATGTTTTGGCTTGTCTATCATATTGCATATGGTTGAGGTATGTTCCATGATTGTATCTTCTTGTTATTTGTTTCAACACACATATAAACACATAAGTAGAACCCTAAACGTAACTGTAAGCAAAGTGTTTGACAAAATACCACAACCAGAAAAAGTTTTAAAGACACCCAAAACCGTGATGATCCTGGTATAATGGCTTGGGATCATTACACAACAACATAATGTTAAAAAAAGTTTTTAGGACATGGGTATGCAAGAGAGAGGTAACACATGCAGGGGACGTGTGGAAGCACCCCCCAAATTTGATGGAGTGTCATAGGGAACATCAAGGTCTCCCATAGAGAGGACCTCACCCGAAAACTGACAAAAACTGAAATATAAATTCCTATACATATCAATGAGCCAATAACATACATCATTACATGTAGTATGATAAATCATAAGTGATACATTTAATATGTAACAGCATAATAATCATGATTGACAAATCCTCTATAGCCATTGTATTTCTCATTATATTTAGAAATTCAAAAGATATAAATAGTCATTTATATTCTTGAAAGTAATTGAATTCATTGTCCCCTTCCCTTGTACTTGATGACAAGAAGCAATCACCACGAGTAGGTGACCTATTATTTATGTCCTTGTTCTCCATCTTTATAATGATATAAATGGGTCGCAATTTCTTTCCCTATACACTAAGACGACGATTCCTTGCTTGTATTTTCATGTATACCTCCTAAAATCTAGAGTTTCCTTCACTAACAAGGATAAAGTATAAAGTATCCTATTAACATATACTTAAATCAATTTGGATTATCAAACATGTGTTAAATCTCTTTGTTAAGGGGAAACCCACTCCAAGAGATCAAACACTTTCCTTCCACATACACAAACACTCTACACCCACTATGGTTTGAACTTAGGTTGTTTGCATAGTGATCCCCCATCCCAACCACTAAACCATAGCCCAACGGATTGTTTCCAAATGGAGCACAATGAAATAGTCAAATGTCATTGGTTTAGTATAACCATTCAAACTCAAATGTACCTTACTATCTCACTTACTATCTCAAATGCCAGCATTGATGTTGTATAAAAGATTTGTTTCAGATCTCAAAAACTTTATTTTGTTTGTTTCCAAAGTCCTTCAATCACCTCAACAAGTGAGGATGTTATAACTCTCCTAAATAGGCTTCAAAACCCTATGAATCTTCAAAATCTTTCAATGTAAAAGCAAAATGCCACTCGCTCGTATTTAAGAAGTGTGATTTTATAGTTATCCAACAATGTTTCAATGCATTCTGCATGTTTTGGCCAAATTTAACTAAATTATGACATAAGAAATGATGTAATGATGTAACATAGTCATCTATTAAAAGGTGTCACAAAATCATTGATGATTCGTATATACAGTAAGATGAAATATCAATGGCAACCACTCATCCTGAACACAGTTTTAGACATACTTTTCACAAATATTCTTCATCAACATAAAGACTTGAGAATAGTTTTGCTTAATATCAATGGCAACCACTCATCCTGAACACAGTTTTAGACATACTTTTCACAAATATTCTTCATCAACATAAAGACTTGAGAATAGTTTTGCTTAAAAAAATAAAAACAAAAACCCAAAAACAATCCAACAAATAAATAATTGATTTATTGTAAAGGGTGGTAATTCTTCACATTTGATCTATTAAATTTTTTTTTTATTTAATGCTTTCTCCATCAAGCGGATCTATTGCATAAAAAATAATAATTTAATGCACTTTCCATTGATAGTTTGGTTTTAAAAATTAATAATTTAATGCACTTTCCATTGATAGTTTGGTTTTAAAAATTAATAATTTAATGCACCCTCCATTGGTAATTTTTCACATTTAATTTGGTTTAAAAAATCAATTTAATGCACCTTCCTTCAAACTTCTTTGACAGGGCATGTGATTCACACAAGGCATCAAGGACATGTGATTCACACAAGGCACTAAGACACGTGGCATGCCAAATTTTTTTTTTGCTCAAAATTAGTAACATAGAAATTAAAACTAGTTTTAATTAAAGTTCAGAACATTGATACAAAAACATTTTGAACAACTCGTTGTACTAGGAAAAAGAAACATGCAAAAGAAGACAAACAGCCTTGTCCATTGGAGGGAAGGAGGCCCTTGAACACATCCATTACAAATCTAATGAATGCTCAATAAATAAATCAAGGATACTTCGTCTTCTCAACACTATGCTTGGGAACAAAGTTCACCCTCATGTTAGGACTCCCCACTATAGAACCATTATGGTTCCCCTCATGTCTAATCTCCTTATCCCAACCCTCATAGAATCAATCTCTACCTCCTAATAATTTTCCAAGACCTCGTAGCCTTTGTTTTTCACTAATTATGCATTTTTTCCCTACAATTTTTATGTCTTTCATATTCCCAAACCTCACAAAATCAATCTCTACATCCTAATAATTTTCAAAAAATTCACTTGAACTCATACACTTTACGTCACTTGACCTCATAACCTTTGCTTTTCACTAATTATGCCTTTTTGCCCTATAATTTTATGTCTTTTCATATTCCAAACCCTCATAGAATCAATCTCTAACTCCTAATAATTTTCCAAAAATTCAATTTTATGTCTTTCATATTCCAAACCCTCATAGAATCAATCTCTAACTCCTAATAATTTTCCAAAAATTCACTTGACCTCATACACTTTGCTTTTCACTAATTATGCCTTTTTCCCTTACAATTTTGAAATCTTTCTTATAATTTTTCGTATAATTATACAAAAGATTTCAAAATTGGTAAGCAAAAATGCATAATTATTGAAAAGCAAAGGTTACAAGGTCAAGTGGGGTTTTGGAAAATTATTAAGTGGAAATTGATTCTATGAAGGTTGGGATAAGGAGGTAAGACAAAATGGGAACCAAATGGGTTCTATAGTGAGTAGTCCTATTAGGAGGGTGAACTTTGTTCACAAGCAAAGTGTTGAGAGGACTAAGTACCCCTAGTTTATTTGTTGAGCGTTCATTAGATTAGTGTAAAAATCTTGGTGAATGTTCCCTAGATGTGTACAACAGACTTCTTCCCTCTATAGACCAAGTTGTTTTCTTCTTTTTCCCAATACCGATGACTTGTTCAAATGGCTTAACCAACATGTCTTACCTCTATCCCAACCATCATAGAATCAAACTCTACCACCCAATAATTTTTCAAAACATCATTTGACCTCATAACCTTTCCTTCTCACTAATTATGCCTTCTGGACTTACAATTTTGAAATCTTTTGTATAACTGTCTACATAAATCCTTTTAATTAAACAACATGAAAGCATAAACATTTATTTTTCCATCAATGGAGATGAGTTTGAGCAAGAAGTAAGTTGTATCATCTTTTCCTTCATTGTTTTGACTGTCTTTTTACCTTAAATTATGCAATGTTAAATATTGATAATTCAAGCTCCTAGTTGCAACTCTTTGTTATGTCACACTACTATGGTTTATGTCACACTACTATGGTGGTTAGTGAATCAACACTTTGACGACACCTAAGTATTATCAATACTTTATACATTTATCTTCCTTCCAAGTTGAAGTTTCAATGGACTATATTCGTTCCCTTATCAAAAAATTAAAAATTTGATTAGGTGTTTTGATTGTCTTTTTACCTTTAACTCATACAATGTTAAATATTAATAATGTTTCATTCAAGCTCCTAGTTACAACTCTTTGCTATGTCACACTACTTTGGTGGCTAGACACTTGGAAGACACCTAAGCGTGTTGCCAATACTTTATACATTTATCTTCCTTCCAATTTGAAGTTTTTGTGGACTATGTTCATTCCCTTTTCAAAAAATTAGAAACTTGATTCATATTGATGTGGTGGCCATGGTGTGAATGTGCATAAAAGACACGCATAGAATAGGATGAAGAATGTCATGAGATCAAAACCTAGTCACCAAGGGACCATTATCAAGAGTTGGGGACCCATTTCGATTGTTTCATCCTAAGTTTTGAAAGCGTGTGAATGTGCATAAAAGACAAGCATAGAATAGAATAAAGAATGTCATGAGATCAAAACCTAGTCACCAAGGGACCACTCTCGATAGGTGGGGACCCATTTCAAATTTCAATTGTTTCATCATAAGTTCTGGAAGCTTTGGAACCCACATGAAACATTCCAAAAGCATGAGTGGTTGTGTGAATGGAAGCTTCTAGGGCAGTTGTGCGAATGGAAGCTTCTAGGGCAGCGGTTCCACAACATTTTGTGAGTTCCCAACCATATGGGGCCCACATTATCTCTGTTTTTGGCTCATTTTTCTACTAGGTTACACCCTCTCTGAACCCACAAACTACCATCTATGACAAATGTACCTTAATAAATCTTTGTACTTGTGTGTTTTGCACTCGTCGAGTTCTAGTTGAGTCATTTATATTTATTTGTAGGTTTAATGATTATTGTTCCATTTTCCACAAAAATACAGACCTTTTTTTAATGAAGTCTGGCCAATACCTTCTTTATTCATCTTTTCCTTTTGATTTGTGGCAATGGTCCAATGTCGATTTAGGTTTTCAAAAAGTTCGAGGTGATTTTAAAATTCATCTAAGTACGAAGTTAATCTGAACCTTTTATAATAGAAGATATAGGCAATTATTATAAAGAGAAAAACTAAAAATATTTATAAAAAAGACATTTATTATATAAAAAGGGCTGATCAAGTTGAACCCCATAAAATATATCGACAATTATTATAAATCATTAAAAAGCTAATTAAAGTTCAAACCCTTTTATAATAAAATATATCGCCAATAAAGAGAAACTTGAAAAATAGGGCCTTTATTATATAGTATATTACATTTCACAAATAGGAGAGAGCTCCCGATTCGTGTGGCTTCCCAATTTTTCCTTTTATTTTTAAATATGGGCTATCGCTGCTCTCAACTTATCGTTTCTGCAAATTTTGGCAAAAAATTCTAGCCATCCCTGACCCTCAACAACGTTTCAGACGTTTCCCCATTCCAGAAACTTGTGAAAAATAGAATCAAAACGATAAAGCAAGGTAATCAATATAGACTTTGAGTACAATGGTGTGCCACTTTTTTCGTGGCAAAATTTCAATCAAAGAGTTTGGCACAACTTAGTATGAGAGCCTTGTGCTAGAATGTGAACATATAAGGTTGATATAATCTATGTTGCCATCAACGAGAAACAGGAAACAAAATAAGAAATAGAAATGGTACGAGAAACGAAGTTTGCAGATTTCACATATGAAAAATGTATGCATCGCATATGAAAAAAATATTCGTATCTAACATTGTATATGCAAAAATATTACCAAATACAGGAGGTTGAGGGAAGATTTGCAGTTTGTAGATTATACAATTTGAACATTGTTATCTAAGTAAGGGGAACGGGATTTTATAGTTGTAGAAGCTAATCAAAGATGTCTTAAGGCAAGCCTAGCCAACACTTCTGGTTCATAAGACTAATATTCCTATTTTATTCTGGCTAACTCTTCTTGTTCATAAGATTAATATTCCTATTTTATTCTGAGTTTTCAATTCTTATATGAATTTGAGTTTGTTGCAATCGGAAGTCTTGCAGGTTCTGTTAAGTAAAAAGTTTGTGGGTTCTGCAACAGGAGTTTGCATGTTTATAACCTACAATGCACAAGCTTGCTGATGTCAAATTGCTAGTGCACTTGCCAGTGTGGTTGAAATCGCTGAAGCTTATAGCTAAAGTTGTGGAAATTTGGGGATGCAGGTGTACACTTGACAGAAAACATGTAAAATACAAGAAGTCGTGTAACCACAGGAAGTTGCAGAGTAAGTGGTTTTGTCCAGTAGGGTTCCAAAACTGTCATGTAAATATACATATATTCACTCTGAAAATTTGTAAGACATTCTAATAACCATTACATTAATGAAAATATGGGAATCTTGGAAAGTTACTGGTTTGAAAAATACCTGTGCTGTCTCCTGTACGTGCAAATTTATTTTGGGCTGTGCACTAAAATGCAATGCGGTCATTTTGGAAAATACCAATCATAGTGAATACCGTTGAATCACCAGGTGGTGAAGGGGGTATTTCAATGAGAATAATCTGGCTGATATTGAAAAGAATCTGAGCAATTATCTCCAGGAAAGCAACCAGGCAGAAAAGACAAGCCGCTGAGGAGGAATACCAAACTGCTGGGTGATTTAGCTCCTTCACAATCGGAGATTCTCCTCAACAATGAGCGGTTTCCTCTGTTAATGTCCTCAGCTGAGTGGCTAGGAGCTACACACTCACAAATCATTTTGCAGGGGGCAATCTCCTCCACAATTCTTTACAGTCCCCGATTTTCCTTCTGAGAGGCGTTAATCTTCAGCCTCAGCCTTGGTAGCATGTTCAGGAGCTGTAGCCTACTGCTGTGACAGTCTTATGGAGGGCTTTGTTCAAACCAAAATTAAGCCAACTGCAACCCAAAAGGTGGCTGCAAAGGTGTGTGAAGGCCGTTTAGGTTTAGGTCTAGGTGAATTTTCCATTTTTATTTTAGCTTTTTCTTCTTTTTTCAAGAGAAACAGCGTATAACCTTGGAGAAACAATGTCACGCTTTTCCAGAAACAACACTAAGAAACAGTCCATTTCTCGAGAAACAGATCCTGAGATTAAGAAACAAAAACAACCTTAGAAAACAGTGTTTTCCATGCCGTTCCGTTACTAAGCCGTTTTATCACGGGAACTACATCACGCCCCATTTCCGGTAACAGAGCATAAAATATGAACGGACTCAATCTAGAAACATAATTTGACTCAACCACTAGCTGCTTTTTGGAAGTTAACACAAATATACCTGCTTGCTTATTCTAACAAGATTAACCAGTGAGAAAAAAATTTAGTAATCAGGTTCACAACGTTCTACCTATCTTACGATGCTATACACTCTCAGCTCATTGACAAAAGCTCAGATGCTTAGTGATGAAGATTAATGATCCCCTTGTTGGATCTTTATTTGTTTAGGTTTGATGTTTTCTGTTTGTTCCCCAACAGGTGTCTTCTGGATTTAGCATTATACTTGGACAAATCATGCATCCAATAAATCAATCTCATTAACTAGAAATATGCAAACAAAGAAGGCAGAGAATAAATGTTAACGGTAGCACGAGGAATGGCACAAACACTTGCTTCTTATTTCATCTGAAGATTAACCACAGTATCCAAGTACAAAATGCATATATCTATTCAATCTGGCAAGTACTTATAACAGCACAATAACTGTCTATAACTGCCAAGTTGGGTCAGTCAACAAGCAGCTGTAGACTGACCAACATCCTACCTGACCGAACAGAAGTCGACTCAACAACACCTGTTTGATATTCATTCATGGAGCGAACAGAGCTGATTCTGTTGGACAACTGAGAGGGGGGGTGGGGTGGGGGAATCACTTGTTACTGTACTTAAACAATTATGTCTATTTTAAACTTTTTATAGCACACTCAATGACGATCACAATAATGTAGAGATGTAAGCAATAGAATATTCAAAATCAATCACACATGAAATATACAGAGACAGATATTTCCTGAGGAAACCCATAAAGGGAAAAACCTCTTCTTCTTGATATGATAAGTAATCTTTATTTTCTGTACATTATCATTCTTATGAGCACCAACTCATTGTGAGGCTGCCACCTTTGTTTTGCAAGCTGCAACTTGTTGAGGGCACCAACTCTCTGGTTTCTCTAGCACCCACTAGAAGGAAGCACCAACTCCCTGGTTTCTCTAGCACCCACTAGAAGGAAGCACCAACTCCCTAAGTGTTCTAGCACCAACTGGATGAAAGCACCAACTTCCAATCACACAGGCATCAACCTATATAACAGAGAACAATTGTTCTCCCTTGCACCATCCTACCATCCTAGTTTTTCTGGCTGCAACCAGATGGAAGCTACAACTCCCTGTGTTCAAGCACCCACTTGAAACTCTGAGGACAACAGTCCTCCCTAGCACCTCCCTACCACCCTAAAATATCAATCTTTGCTTTCTTGAATTTATCACAATGATACAGCATTTATCTATGGCTTACCAGTCTCATCACTGTTTTGCTACACTGCTCTACTCTGCCTGCATCAATGTCTCTCTCCTCGCGTCTGTTGCGCTTTTTGTTTTTCTCTCAGATATGCATTTCTGTTCCTTGCTTCTTCTGCGCTTTATGCTCTGTGTCTTATTTCCATTCTATGCACCGCACCTCTTCTGTGTGCTTCAGCTCCTGCACATAGCATGCTTCTACCCGCATGAAACACTCTCAACAGTAGCACCCATCTCTTCTTTGTTCTGCGTTTTTATATTCTTTGTGCACCAACTGCATCCTCTGCGCAATGCCTCTGCATGTTCTTCACTACACCATTGTTCTTCCCTACAGGTTGTTCACTACCTCTCTTCCTTACGACTGTATAGCTAACTCGCAGAATGCCTTCACTTCTATGTTGTGCATCTCTTTCTCACGTCGAGTCATCTACTTGATCATCATACGAACTCTTCATCTTCTCTGGCCATTAGCTCCATGCGTTCATCATCATTGGGCTTATCCTGATATTCTCTGCCTTCTCTGGCAGTGCGACTCTTCGTCTTCTCTGTCACAGTCGAGCTTATCCTCTCTGTTGCAGTTACAGTCTTCAACACTTTTCCATCTGTCAATTGTCTCTATGATCAATCTTCATTCCACTGGCAGTTACCTCAAGACTCTTCAGCTCCTCTGGCGATCACCCTGCAGCTCCTCGAGTTCTCTGGCCGATTTCATCACTGCGTTCTAGTAGTTACAGCCAGTCAACTATGGCTTATTTGGCTTCTAAGCCCCTTCATGTGACCTTTGTCTGTGACCAGGGGCCAAGCAAGAGGGGTGCGTTGCGATTTCGCATATCGCGAACTCTTGCTATGAGTTGCCTCGAAACTCCCAACTCGCGAAACTCTGAAATGCTTCATATCAGATCAACGGTCGAGATCTCTCCCTCTGATCGACGGTTACAATCAATATTGCGAACTCAGACTTCATATCAGATCAACGGTCCATAGCCTCGGTGATCCAACAACTCAGATCATTTCGCGACTTCGCATATCACGAGTTCCTACAACTCTCACCTTTGACTTCTCCAACTCGCGAATCAGCGAAATGCTGATCTCTCGCCACATATCCTCTGGATCCAATGGCTCAGATCATTTCACGATTTCGCATATTGCGAGTTCCTACAACTCTCACCTTGGACTTCTCCAGCTCGCAAGTCAACGAAATGTTGATCTCTCGCCACATGTCCTCTGGATCCAACAGCTCAGATCATTTCGCGATTTCGCATATCGCGAGTTCCTACTACTCTCACCATTGACTTCTCCAGCTCGTGAGTCAATGAAATGTTGATCTCTCACCATGTGTCCTCTGGATCCAACGGTTCAGATCTCATCGCGATCCGATCCGACGACCGAGGTCTAATCTCCTCCTCTACGCGCTTCGCCTGTCTGGACTCTGATCTGACGACCATCAGGTATTCGAGATTGGTGATCCAATGGCCACTGTCGCTCCTCCTAAGCTTACGCATCCTCCCGACTTGGAAGAATTTCTAAGTGTCAAAGGTTCAACGACCTTTAATCCTTCTGCGAGCCTTGATGTATGGGATCTCGTCTGGGCATCTCAGAACGTTATCTCTCCTGAGCTTTGGCAAAAGTTGCCCTCGGCCCTGGCACACACTTGCGTTGTGCATGCAACTTTGATTGATCTCTTCTGAGCCTCTCAAGCTTGCTCATCTGCGTCTTCCCAAAATCTCTTCTGAGCCTCTCAAGCTTGCTCATGTGCATCTTCCCAAAAGACTTCTGGTGCCAACCTGGCACATTCTGCCTTTCTCATCTTCTGGTCTCTCGAGCTTTGGTTCGTTGTTGTTCTTGCCTGTAAACATGCCATCGTCGTCGTTGTTCTTGCCATCAATGACAAGCACACTCTACCTGTAAACATGCCAACAATCTCCCCCTTTGACATTGATGGCAACCCTGAACGGTTGCGCTATTCTCCAACTACAGCATCCGGACCACTCATTTTCTCCCCCTTTGACATCAATGTCAAAGAAAACATGCTCCCCCTGAGTTGTTGCAGTATTTTTCGGAGGTATCAGATATTCAACCAACACATACTCCCCCTGACAGGATGGACTCTCTTAAATTGATAGTGGGGTCACGCCCAACTTCTGGCGTAGATACTCAAACTGAGCTTGCGCAAGCGGTTTAGTGAAGATATCAGCAATCTGGTCTTTGGATGGAATATAATGCAAAGAAACCACAGAGTTGGTTACCTATCCCCTCAAGAAGTGATACTTGATGGGTATATGCTTGGTCTTGGAGTGAAAGACAGGATTCTTTGACACACTAATTGCACTAGTATTATCACAATGGATTGGGATCAGTGCAGTGTAATTTACCTCCAAGTCTGCCAGTGTCTAAATCATTCACAACACTTGGGTACAGCAAGTGGCAGCTGCAATGTATTCAGCTTCTATAGTTGATAAGGAAATGGAAGCTTGCTTCTTGTTCAACCATGATACAAGGGAATCTCCTAAGAAAAATGCACCTCCACTCGTGCTTTTCCTTTCATCCACGCAGTTAGCCCAATCAGCATCTGAATAGACTGATAGTTGAAAATTCTGATTCTTAGGATACCATAGGCCGTAGTCCATTGTTCCTTTCAAGTATCTGAATATTCTTTTGACAACTAAGAAATGACTTTGTCTAGGTGCAGCCTGATACCTTCCTACCATGCCAACAGCATGCATTATGTCTGGACGAGATGTTGTGATGTACAATAGGCTTCCTATCATAGACCTATATGAACTTTGATCAACACCAGGTAAGTCATCATCCTTGCTTAACTTGCATCCAATGACCATAAGTGTGCTCATAGGTGTAGAATCTTCCATTTGAAACCTTTTCAACATTTCTCTTAAATATTTCTCCTGAGAAAGAAATAATCCTTCAGACCTCTGAGTAATTTGCAGACCAAAGAAAAATGGCAGTTCCCCTATCATAGACATTTCAAATTCAAACTGCATGGCAGAAGCAAACCATTGTACTAATGAAGCATTATTGCTTCCGAAGATGATGTCATCTACATAGACCAACACAATAAGCAAATCATCACCCTCTGTTTTGATATATAGATTGTTGTCAATTGTTCCTCTTGAACCCTTTGTCTTGAAGATACTTATCCAATCTGTAATACCAAGCACGAGGAGCTTGTTTCAACCCATATAAGGTTTTCTTTAGCTTTCAGACAAAGTCAGGGTTATTTGACAGTTGGAAACCTTCTGGTTGTTCCATATAGACTTCTTTTAGATCTCCATTTAGAAAAGCTGAATTGACATCCATTTGATAGACTTTAAACTTCTTATGACAAGCATAGGCAAGAAACATTCTAATAGCTTCTAATCTTGCTACAGGCACAAATGTTTCATCAAAGTCCAGTCCTTCTATTTGAGAATATCCTTTGCAGACCAATCTAGCCTTATTTCTTACAATATTTCCTTGCTCATCCATCTTATTTTTGTAGACCCATTTGGATCCTATTACATTTTTATTTGCTGGCCTAGGAACGAGTTTACATCTGGTCCAGTTCCTTATTCATTGATTTTAACCAGTTTACATCTTCACTGGCTTCATTGAAGTTCTTGGGTTCCACCATGGATATGAAGGCTATATGTGATCACTCGGTGTTTTTGATTATCCTTCTCCTGGTTTGTACACCTTTGTCTTTTTCACCAATTATCTAACTTGCAGGATGATTCTTTTGAGTAATTCTGGAGGAAGAATTTGATGTCTGTTGATTTGAGTCTGTCTGAGTATTTGCATCTTCATCTGACTCAGAGTCTTCTTGTTCTGATTCTTGGACTTGTTCAGCGTCAAATTCACCTATATCCTCTGTTGTTGATTCAATATTGTTCACCTCTCTTATTGGGATTCCTTCATCAACTTTTATGTCAATACAATCAACCAATTTATGCAGCCTCTTATTATAGCATCTATATCCTTTACTGTTTGTAGCATACCCCAAGAAGATGCCTTCATCATCCCTGTCATCATACTTGCCAAGATTCTCATTATTATTCTTTATGTAGCACTTACTCCCAAAGACTTTGAAGTGTTTGATTGTAGCAGGTCTTCCATGCCACAGTTCATAAGGTGTCTTGTCACTGTGTGGTCTGAGGTGAGCTTTATTAAGAATATGGATTGTTGTGTGTATTGCTTCTACCCAATAGGTTTTACCAATGTTCTTCTCATTCATCATTGACCTAGCCATTTGCTGAACTGTTATGTTTTGTTGTGGAGTTCCATTTTGCTGAATTGTTCTGATTTGCCTCTCAACTACTCTGTTTTGTTGTGGGGTTCCTAGGATTTTGTATTCTCTTTTGATCCCATGTTTATCACAGAACTCCTTGAAATCACTTGACATAAATTCTCCTCCTCTGTCTGATCTCACAACCTTTAATATGTTCCCTGTTTGATTCTCAGTTAAAGCCTTAAATATTTTAAATTTCTCAAATGCTTCAGCTTTTTCTTTGAGAAAAGCAACCCAAGTAAGTCTGGAGGAATCATCAATGATCAACATAAAGTAGTTTTCCTTCCCTGTGCCTTCCTGTCTTGATGGTACACATAAATCCATATGAACTAATTGGAGTGGTTTATCTGTTGAAGTAGAGCTCTTGGATTTAAATTGTGTCCTGATTAGCTTTCCTACTTGGCAGGGTTTACACACAAAGTCTTGTGGCTTTGATATTCTTGGAAGATCTTTTATTGCCTCAAGATTTTTGAGCTTGATTAAGTGGTCAAAGTTTAGATGTCCAAGTCTCCTATGCCATAACCAGCTTTCATCATGTTTGCTTAGATGACACTCTTCTCTATCTTCTTTCAGCACATGTACATTATTATCCGTCCTTATGCCTTTAGCCACCACTTGTCCTGAGTTTACAGACTTTATCTTGCAATCATTGGAAGTGAACACTACTTCACATCCTCTATCACACATTTGACTTATACACTGAGCAAATTATGTTTCAACCCATCTACAAGAAGAACATACTAGGGTTTTCCTTTACCATTACTCAAACTCACCATCCCTTTACCCTTGATTTTATCAAGAGCATCATTTCCAAAGGTTACATTTCCTGATTTGCTTTCACTTAGAGACAGAAACTTACTTTTGTCTCCCGTCATATGTTTGGAGCATCCACTGTCAATATACCAGGGATTCTTTTGTCTTTGAGCTGACAGCACTAATCCACACTTGTCATTCTCTTTCTTCTTCCAAACCTACGTTTTCAGCAGAGGGATTCAGATCTTATTCATAGTTCCGCAAGCGACAGTCTACAGCTTTATGTCCATAATTATAGCAGGTGTAACATTCTGGTTCCTTGAATAAAGGATCATAACGATTGTTATGCTTAACTTGTGTCATTTTCCCAGCCATCACATGATTTGCAGTCTGTGATTGTTTGTTACTTGGTTGTCTCATTCTTTGTTGCGGCAGATATCTATTCCTTGAGTGTTTTGATTGCTCATATCTAAATCTTAAAGAACAGTTTATAGCTTTGTGACCAAAGTTAGAAGATAAAAAACAATATCCATAGAAAAATCATTTGTACCTGGAAAATGGTTGTCTTCTTTGAGCATGTCGATTTCTTCCATGTTGATGATTTCTTTGTTCTACAAATTCAGTTCTGGTACTTTTTCTTCAAATGTTCCTTGGCAGCTGATTATCTTCCTTTGTTTCTCCATATTTGTTGTTGTCAGTGAATGTAGATTTGACAAACTTGATGGATTCTTTATTGTTTGGCTTACTACAATTTGATCCTTCTTCATAACCCAAACCAGTTTTCAAATTTGGATTCCTTTGTTGATTCAAAATGGTGGTTAATCCTTCTAAGGCTTTAATGCTTGGAAAATTTTGGAGATACAATGCTTTGAACTCCTCCATCTCTTTTTTGGTTTTTACTACCTCTTCTTCCAAGGCTTCACATCTTGCCTTCTTCTCTGATAACTGTTGTTTCAGAATGTCCTCTATTTTTTTTACCTCTTCGAACTCCACCTTTAGCAGGGCAAAGTCTTCATCAAGTTTTTTAGCATTCTTTTCAAACTACATCAACCACTATTTTTGTTTTCTTTTCTAGAGTTTGAGTCTGTCAATCTCTTCTAAGGCACTGATTAGTTCACCTTCCATATCAACCACAGCTTCTTCATCATTAACATCAATTCCTGTGTTTTGATTATCATAGTCCTCTTTGGCCATAAGCACAAAGTCATTAACCTTATCTTCACAGGAAGAGTCACTATCTGTGTCTTCTGAAGAGTCATCATTGTTTACACATAAACTTTTCTTTTTACCAAATCTCCTGGATTTGTACTTCTTTTCACCTTCAGAATTCTGATCTTGCCTCTTGTGTGGACACTTAGAGGCAAAGTGACCTATCTTTCCACAGTTAAAACACTTGAAGGGCAACTTGCCTGATCCTTTCTTTAGTCTTCTCACAATTTTTGCTTCAATTTCATCAGGCTCAGATTCCTCATTCTTATTTGTTTTAAAAGAAGCTTCTCTAGTGTTGTATTAATTTTTACCTATCCTCATTTCATATGCAGTCAACGTTCCTAGAAGTTGATCAAAAGCAAAAGCCTTTAGATCATTAAGTTCTTCTATAGCAAAGACCTTTGGGTTGAACCTATTTGGCAGAGATCTCAGAATTTTCTGAACTAAAGAGGCTTCCTCAATTTTTTCACCAAGAGCTTTCATTGCATTTACTAGTTCAACTCTCAGAAAGTACTTTCCAATAGTTTCATCTTCTTTCATCTGTAATTGTTCAAACTGTACTCTGTAGGTTTGAAGCTTGGCATCCTTTACCTTCTCATTACCTTCATAACTACTAATGAGTTTGTCCCACATGTCTTTGGCAGTTTCTAAGTGCATAACTTTTACAAATTTTGCTTTTGCAAGCCCACTCAGAATAGCATTCATAGCCTTAGCATTGAAGCTGAATTCTAGCTTGTCATCCTTATTAGCTAGTACAAATGGGGCTTTACATAACCAGTCTCTACCACATCCCAGACATTTGCACCTAAATGTAAGTTCTCATCCTAACTTTCCAAAAGGCAAAGTTTGTTCCATTGAACAGAGGGGCCTTTTTGGTTGAAGTTCCTTCACGGCTAGTCATGTTTAAGTTCTAGGATCTACCCTTAGATAAAAGGGGTCGGCTCTGATACCAATTGTTGGACAACTGAGAGGGGGGGGGGTGAATTAGTTGTTAGTGTGCTTAAACAATTATGCCTATTTTAAACTCTTTATAGCACACTCAATGACGATCACAATAATGTAGAGATGTAAGCAATAGAATATTCAAAATCAATCACACATGAAATATACGGAGACAGATATTTCCTGAGGAAACCCATAAAGGAAAAAACCTCTTCTTCTTGATATGATAAGTAATTTTTATTTTCTGTACATTATCATTCTTATGAGCACCAACTCATTGTGAGGCTACCACCTTTGTTTTGCAAGCTGCAACTTGCTGAGAGCACCAACTCTCTGGTTTCTCTAGCACCCACTAGAAGGAAGCACCAACTCCCTGGTTTCTCTAGCACCCACTAGAAGGAAGCACCAACTCCCTAAGTGTTCCAGCACCAACTGGATGGAAACACCAACTTCCAGTCACACAGGCACCAACCTGTATAACAGAGAACAATTGTTCTCCCTTGCACCACCCTGCCACGCTGGTTTTTCTGGCTGCAACCAGATGGAAGCTACAACTCCCTGTGTTCAAGCACCCACTTGAAACTCTAAGGACAACAGTCCTCCCTAGCACCTCACTACCACCCTGAAATATCAATCTTTGCTTTCTTGAATTTATCACAGTGATATAGCATTTATCTATGGCTTACCAGTCTCATCATTGTTCTGCTACACTGCTCTGCTCTGCCTGCATCAGTGTCTCTCTCCTCGCGTCTGCTGCGCTTTCTGTTCTTCTCTCAGATATGCATTTATGCTCCTTGCTTCTTTCGCGCTTTATGCTCTATGTCTTCTTTCCATTCTATGCACCACGCCTCTTATGTGCGCTTCAACTCCTACACACAACATGCTTCTACCCGCATGAAACACTCAACAGCAGCAACCATCTCTTCTTTGTTCTGCGTTTTTATATTCTCTGTGCACTAACTGCATCCTCTGTGCAATGCCTCTGCATGTTCTTCACTATATCATTGTTCTGCCCTACAGGTTGTTCACTACCTCTCTTCCTTACGACTGTATAGCTAACTCGCAGAATGCCTTCACTTCTATGTTGTGCAACTCTTTCTCACGTCGAGTCATCTACTTGATCATCATACGAACTCTTCATCTTCTCTGGCCGTTAGCTCCATGCGTTCATCATCACTGGGCTTATCCTGAGATTCTCTGCCTTCTCTGGCAGTGTGACTCTTCGTCTTCTCTATCACAGTGGAGCTTATCCTCTCTGTTGCAATTACAGTCTTCGACAATTTTCCATCTGTCAATTGTCTCTATGATCAGTCTCCATTCCACTGGCAGTTACCTCAAGACTCTTCAACTCCTCTAGCGATCACCCTGCAGCTCCCTGAGTTCTCTGGCCACTGCGTTCTGGCAGTTACAGCCAGTCAACTATGGCTTCTTTTCACTACGTTATGGCAGTTACAGCCAGTCAACTATGGCTTCTTTGGCTTCTAAGCCCCTTCCTTCATGTGACCTCTGCATGTGACCTCGGGCCAAGCAAGAGGGGTGCGTTGTGATTTCGCATATCGCAAACTCCTACTATGAGTTGCCTCGAAACTCCCAACGCACGAAACTCCGAAATGCTTCATATCAGATCAACAGTCAAGATCTCTCCCTCTAATCGACGGCTGCGATCAATATCGCGAACTCGGACTTCATATCAGATCAACGGTCCATAGCCTCGATGATCCGACGGCTCAGAGCATTTCGCAACTTCGCATATCGCGAGTTCCTACAACTCTCACCTTTGACTTCTCCAGCTCGCGAGTCAGCGAAATGTTGATCTCTCGCCACGTGTCCTCTGGATCCAACGGCTCGAATCATTTCGCATATCGCGAGTTCCTACAACTCTCGCCTTTGACTTCTCCAACTCGTGAGTCAGCGAAATGTTGATCTCTCGCCACGTGTCCTCTGGATCCAACGACTCGGATCATTTCGCATATCGCGAGTTCCTACTACTCTCACCTTTGACTTCTCCAGCTCGTGAGTCAGCGAAATGTTGATCTCTCGCCATGTGTCCTCTGGATCCAACGGTTCAGATCTCATCGCGATCTGATCCGATGGCTGAGGTCTAATCTCCTCCTCTGCGCGCTCCTCCTGTCTGGACTCTGATCTGACGGCCATCGGGTATTCGGGATTGGTGATCCAATAGCCACTGTCGCTCCTCCTCCTAAGCTTACGCATCCTCCCGACTTGGAAGAATTTCTAAGTGTCAAAGGTTCTGCGACCTTTGATCCTTCTGCGAGCCTTGATGTATGGGATCTCGTCTGTGCGTCTCAGAACACTATCTCTCCTAAGCTTTGGCAAAAGTTGCCCTCGACCCTGGCGCACACTTGCGCTGTGCATGCAACTCTAATCGATCTCTTCTGAGCCTCTCAAGCTTGCTCATCTACGTCTTCCCAAAATCTCTTATGAGCCTCTCAAGCTTGCTCATCTGCGTCTTCCCAAAAGACTTCCGGTGCCAACCTGGCACATTCTGCCTTTCTCATCTTCTGGTCTCTCGAGCTTTGGTTCGCTGTTGTTCTTGCCTGTAAACATGCCATCGTCGTTGTTGTTCTTGCCATCAATGACAAGCACACTATGCCTGTAAACATGCCAACATATTCAACATATACTTTAGACTTATTACCTGCCTACATCTCGCCCAACATTAAAGTTTTGTGTCATCCTTGAAGCAGAGATTTAGAAAATTCCCAACTTCAAAATTAACATCAGTACAAAATGATGGGGGTATATAAAAAAATGAGCCTGAATATCAATTCTGAACTTCTTGACAAAGATTGTGTGAAATGGATTGAAGTTGATCATCTGGCTCAGACAAATTTTGTGTTGTTGTCAATGAGAGTGATTTTTTGCAGTGTCAACTAACTCGGGCAGCAACATTGTATTAATTTCTTGCTTCAAGTGTTGGACAAGAGTAGGCACTCCATGAATATTCTTCAAGCAGGCTCGATAAACATTATTTTTTTCTACTCGCATAACTTCAGTGATTTCTCCCACGATGTGATTGCCTCCTTGGCTTTGTGCTCGGTATTAGAATATCATACAAAACAGCAATAGCAGCATCTTTTCTAAGGCACCCAATGAATGACAGAGTTGGCTGACATGTGATTAGTCTTCAGCAGCGAACTCGGTGTCATTCATTAGGCACCTCTAAACAATCCGCTCTACATGTGTTAATTCACTCTATTTGTGTTGATTGTTCTTAGACAAAGTTATGGCATGTCAACATCTTTCTTGTTATCTATATTTAGAGCTGCTATAAATATGCTAGTTTGATGATTGGATTAGGGTTTGTTGAAGAGATCACTGTAGATCTATTATCTTCTTCTTATGAGATCAACATTCAAAACACCATTATTTTTCCTTATTGATACGGTCTCCAAGATTTTGGGATGGATGTTTAGTGTCTGTCACAGCAAGGCCTTTTGTTGTTCATTAGTTTCAAAAGCAAATTAATCCAATGTGTTTCTAATAGACATTTTCTTAATGTCGGCCTATTTTATCTCCCTTGCTGCAGTATCATGGCCAGTTAGTCAATACAAAAGTGGCATGTTCTGCAATTCTGGAGGTCTTTGTGTTCTTCTTCAACATGGTGCTTAACATTCTCGAACACTACAGATGATAGCTGAAGAAGAATATTAATATGTGTAGTTGCATAAGTACTTCTATCCCACCCCAAACCGACTCACATCCTAATGACCTCCTACTTGACATGGAAAATCAACATATCCCCATACATTTAAAATGTTTTATTCTTTATTGTATCCATACCCACACCTAGATGTACCCATGCAACATAGTTAATCTGACTGACATAACCAATTAAAGAACCAACAATTACTGAGATATAGGTGATTAGCTTAAAGGAATCGTCAAGAAGTGAGATATCATGAATAAACTGAATAGAGGACAGCAGCTTTCCAAGATCAGCTTGCCCTTGAGCAATCAACTAGTCTATGTTTTGCACAGTGCTCTTATGTCTTAGTAAACCTTGGCAATTGTGTTATTTCGGAGGAGGATTTGCTTCATGATCAAGTATGACTGAAGAAATTAATGTATATTAATAGTTAACAGTATGTGACAAATCAGGTTGGATATCAATGGCCAGGGAAACTGTAGCAAGAGTAGACAAAGTATTAACATTAGGATTCAACACAATAGACTCAAAATGTTGAGATTTTTCTTGAAAAACGGTGACTTCCCAATATCAGATTGGACTAATTAAAATTGGATAGACTCAATAATTTGATGGTATCCCATGTTTGATTGAGTTATTAGAGTCAGTAGACAAAGGGTTAACATTAGGATTCAACATAATAGGCTCAAAATGTTGAGATTCCTGTCGCAAAGTGGCAACTTCCCCAATCAGATTGGACTGATTCAAATTGGGTGAAAGCAAATAATTTGATGGTATCAGTGATTTGATTGAGTCAACCCGGGGGTGTTACCCATTGGTTGACATGTATTTCTCACTTCTCAATCAAGGAAGCAAACTTTTTTTTCTTAAACTTGCCAATTTAACAAATTAAGGCAAAGAGGGAGATTTGGGAGCTAATTTATATCTATAGAGAGGTCAGAGAGATCAGTTATTGGTTGAGGCTTGGTTCTGCCCTCGGTCCTCAAAGATGGATGATTGACTAGAATGGGAGGTGGCTTTATTGAGTCAGATTCCTCTAGCTCCTTATTCAGTATAGGCTTCCTTACTTTTGTTGTCTTTTCTTGTCTTACTAGCAACTTCTTTTTCCTTGATGTAGATGGTATCTTAGTAAATAATGGAGAAGGTCGCTGTGAAACTTCAAACAGTTTTAAAATTTCATCCAGGTTCTATTCAATATCCAATGTTTGCTAGTTCAATTTCATCCCCGTTAAGGATTGTGTTTGCTTAATATTCCCAGTTTGTAATTCACCTCTCTACCCATATTGGTTATACTCCACCAATACTTCAACCTCTGACAGAACAAAACCCAAGTCCTTGAAAAAAGGTGGGCATTCAAACATGTATTGACCTAGTTTGAACACACTTACAAATGAGCAATAGGGAGAGTGTGAACAAGGGCTCATGTTGGATGAATTGGCAGTTGCTCTGATAAAAATGGTCAATGACAAGTCTCCTAGCCTAGATGGCCACCCGTGTGAATTCTACAAAGCCACATGGGATTTTGTGACATTGGATTTGCTCCGAGTTATATAAAGAAGCTATTCAAACAGTGATTAGGAAACTGCATAAACAAGGGGAAAATCATATTCATTCCACAGCCAAGCAATCATGAGCTTATACCCAAAATAGATAACTTTTTAATTATGTAATATAGATATATAATACTTGTATAAAATAATTGATGTATAATGCATATAACTAATAACTAATCTAATACATTAATTCTTTGTAAAGTTACTATATATACATTGTAATTCCAATTACTTGAGATTATATATACACATTAATTGCTTGTTGCTTCTTCTATAAACATTAATTAATATTGATTATATAAAGTTATATCAACATACCATATCATTTAAACAAGACGATACCTTAATTTTACTTTATAAGGTTATTCAACATCATGATATAAGCAGGCTGTTGCTAATATACCTATATCATTGTGCAACTATATACAATGGAAATTGTGGCACATTTATAACAATATATAGCCGAAATCATCTAATTATATCTACAGCATCCAACAATGTGTCATGGAGCCTGCCCATCCTTTCCAGCAAACCCTTTACCACTCCAGCCTATTATTATTATGATTGTTACCTCTGCCATGGATTCCATTTCGATTATTCACGATTGCAATCAGTGTCGAAGGCAACCTCGAATCTCAAGCCTCCACAAGCGAACGAGCGATGGTCAGGTCATTATTGCAGTCAGTTTTTGCTGTTTTTGAACCCTCTTGAAGTTTGGAGTGAATCCCAGGCAGATCCAAATCCATACTTGATTAGTGGATCCAAACCCCAGGGTGGATGGATCCAATAACAGAGCATGAATGTCTCTTGTAAAATTCTAGCCAAGGCCATCACCATGAGGGTTAAGCATACCCTGCCAAAAATCATTAGGCCTAAGCAAACCAACTTCAACAGTGGAAGATTTGTTTTGGGAAATGTGACTACAGTCTAGGAAGGAATGGTGTAAGCCAGGAGCAAAGGTTTAGAGGTACTCTTCATCAAGATTGACTTTGAAAAAGCATATGACAAGATAGAGTAGCCTTTGATCATTACAAATGTCAATGCCCTAGGATTTAACACTTTTTGTCATAGTAGAAACCCTATTTGAAATGTCATTAGATGCCTTTTCATTAACCAAGTGAAATCCAAAGACACTGGCCTTTTCAAATCTACTAGACAATGATTCCCTTTATGTAATGGTAGCAGAAGCACTTGGATACCCTACTTCAAAACATAATGACCCTTATACCCTAATCAAGGGTATTTTGCTCCCTAGCCCTAGAGTGGGCAACTACTGAATGGGCATTTTGCGAATGACTCTTTATGATTTTAAAAGAAAAAGAAACATTAGTTAACAACAAGGACTGCTTGCAAATCCTCTGTGAGGCCTTGGACTCTAAGTTGCAAATGGCTAAGACTCCATGATTCTACCTAAGCTAAAGAGATGCACCACACACTGGTTGATGAGCCAAGGATGGGCCTGGACTCAACCTCACAAGGTATTCAAGTTTATATAGGAATCCCTTTTCCTTTCATGCCTCACCCAAGGAGCTATGGGCTGTAGTTTTGCAAACAGTGGCCAAAAAGATTGACAAATGGATTATGAAGCCATGTCTATCCCCGCAAAATTCCAAATCTTCCAAAGTTCTTGTTGCCACCTATGTATATTATTCCTCATGTGAGGTTCCCTTAACACATGCTTATTTCAAAATTCAGATTGGGAAATCTTTTCAAAAACTTTTTGTGGGCCAATTCTAGTGGACAGAAGGGCTTCCATAGAGTTAACTTGAGCTTGTGTTGTATGCCAAGAGCCAACGAAGAAATGGAAATTCTTTCCACTAAAACTCTAGGGAATGCCATATGCACCAAATGGACCATTAGAGCGATTAAGGGCCATGAACCCTCAAAAATCTTGTTGAGAAAATGTAACATCTTGGGAGAGTTGTATAGCCTCGAGATGTGGAGCAATCTGAATTTGTGGGCTCTCCTAATCACTCTAGCCCCTATTGAAGTGAAGGGGGCTTTTATTGCTAAGAGTATTTGGTGGGCCCAGGAGGCCATTAAGAACAAGCTAGTTTTCAACCAAGAGCCTATTTTATAAAACACCCACACCCTTGGGGATCTCTATGACCAATAGTCTAACACCCACACCCTTGGGGATCTCTATGACCAATAGTCTA
>ML794075.1:90451-112601 GCA_009831015.1 Picea engelmannii
GGAGTAATGCTCGTTTTGAGAACCCATTCTAAAAAGTGAACATGTGTGCCTAGGTACTAAGTCATTGGACTTATAAAAAGACATTTCTTAATGTAAAAGTCGTATGATCATGTAAAGTTCATAGTGGGAGCTAAAGGTCAAGGCCCCACTAGAGAAAATATTAGTCATCTAGGGATACTTTTGC
Organism: Picea engelmannii; assembly: GCA_009831015.1. Taxonomy (NCBI): domain Eukaryota; kingdom Viridiplantae; phylum Streptophyta; class Pinopsida; order Pinales; family Pinaceae; genus Picea; species Picea engelmannii. The sequence goes on from ML794075.1 coordinate 90,636, forward strand.
CTTTCCTAAGTAGATAAGCTAAACTATGATAGAAGCATGATGTAATTTCAACCCCTTGAAGGGGGTCCTTTTGCTACCATCCTGCTCATTATCATGCTCGTTGAACTCATACAAGCTGAGAAACCAAGGGAGAACCTACTACATGAGGCTAAATGCTTACACTAGGCTCACACATTTGGAGCTAGACTGCTCGCAGGTTTGGGATATTGCACTTTTACTAAAAAACTGAATTCCTGCTCCTGTGGGGGATTAGCAGTGCAGGATTGAGGCTGAGGGCCATAGTAATCACAAATTAATAGTTGGTGCTAGCAATGAATGGGCCTTTGCCCATATGGTGTTGGCAAAGAGGCCTTGAACTAGTTGGTGCTCATAAGGATGCCCATCAATCTGCTATAATGGTGTTTCAGATGAGGCATTAAGTTCCTATGCTCTTATCAGTGCCTCTAGCTGAGGCCGTTTGCCTTGGAACCCACACTAGCTTGTAGGCTAGTTCCCCCTATTGTATTGCACTTTTCCTTGTCTGGATCAGTGTCTTCTACATGTAGCCTTTGGAAAATTATGTGAGAAAACCTGCAAATAAAGAGAAGAAAATGCAACCCTTGTCATCTCATAACCCCAGCTCAGGAGTGACATTTGAATTCAATGCCTGTAGCTGGGTGGTGAATGTTCCCTTGGCATCCAATTTCCTGTTCTCTTTTTTACCTTCAGATAAGTGTTCAATGTTCTTCGCTTAATATCTCAGCTATGTTAGCCTTACAAGTGCTGGGTTTTTGGTTTTGATATTCCAGTTTTGAAAAAATTTTAGATATCAACGTTAGTTTGCTTAGAGATCCTCTCAGCTTTTGCATAATCTGTAATTTGCATAAAGCCTACTTCATCTCAGTAATCAGCTCAGCAAGGAAAACTATGAGCATCACCAAAAGGTATTTGAGCTTATTAAAGAGAAAGAAAGGGTATGAGGTTTATAATTTATGCAGGACGAAGTACCCCAATGACCAATCTGGAAGTCAGGTTCATGACTACTGGTATGTCAAGTTGCAAGCATCAATTAAGCTGACTATGATATGCAACATCAATCATTTCCTTAAATTCTGCTCAGTTGCATGCTTGCCATGGCTGTAAAATCTGTTGATACTTGACCTAGTCAACTAGGAAGCCAAAATCAAAAGTAAAGATGAAAAAATCGAAGGTCCTAGACAAAGATACTTTGTATTATACTTTCTCGTCTTGATCCCTCTGGTTCTGCATTAATAAATATATATCCAAAATTATAATAGTTATTGAATTCTAGTGAACATGATACCTTTTTTTCTCAGAAAAAAGATCCCCGGGAAACTTAGTACCCTCTCCCATAGGGATCAAGAGAGTCAAACCTGTTACCTCCCTTACAATGAGGGGGAGAGAACTCGTGTTTGACTCATGACTGCTTAAGCTAACCCTCAGGGCTTGGAACATTATACTTTGCCTTAACATAGAAATTTATAAATTTATTCATCTAAGCATGGAAAAGAATGCATATACAGTGGTGGAACGTGATCTCAGTTCCACCACATTTACAAGGCATGATATAAAAAAACTAAAAGAAATCCTGCTACTGAAATCCAATGTAGTCAGAGACAGACAGTGAGTAACTTCTTAAAATTTAGATCTGAATGACCCCAATTTCCTTCCTAACCATTGATCAAGAAACATTTGACAGATTTAAATATTATTGGAGGCACACACAGAGAAAAAGGAAATACCAATTTGCATGGAATTCTATGCATAATCGTTATCAACAGACAAGCTTTGCCACTCCATCTAATATAAACATTTAACTCCCAACCATAAAAAATGCATACAAAGAATATTTCATTTTAACCTTCAGCAGAAGCCGCAGAAAGGTTGAATACTTTCACAAGCCCTGGAAATAACTGGCTCAACTGGACAACAGTCAAATGCATACGAAGAATGTTGGTGAACCACTCTTGGGTACGAGGCTGGACATTATAAGGCTGCAAGGGGCAGTGGAATGTAATATTATTTAAAAACAGCATAGAAACTACAATCTTACATCAAAGTCCCAGAATATCTTAAGGGTTTTTTAGGCCTTTGATACCACTTACTCCAGTAGACAACACTCGTGTTGTTATGTTTGAAGATATGGAAGAAAAATCAGTTCAGGACTGAATTCACAGTACTGAACCGCTCTTTTGTTACTGGACATGGGGGTAACCTTGGATGATTGAAAATAATGGAAGTAAAAGAAGGTATAATATAACGACAGTATCTTACAAGTAATAAATTGTCTAGGATTGTACATGCAATATTTATTAGTTGAAGTTTGAAAATATAAAAGAAGCATGACTTCCGAACTGGATTCACAGTAGTAAGTACTGACCAGCTCTTTTGTCACTGAAGATGGGGGTAACCTTGGATGATTGAATATAATGGAAATAAAACAAGGCACAACATAACAACAGCATCTTACTATATTAAATTGTCTAGGGCCATAGAGGCAATATTTATTGGTTGATTGAGATATTTGAATTGAAGTAATTTCAATGTCAAACAGTCTTGGCATTCAAGTCTTTCACCAAGAAAACCTCTGCAGCCTTGGATCATCTAGTTTACAAAAGGAAAAATTTGAACCCATTTCATTTCACACAAACGGAGCAGAGAAAATTTCTGAAATAGCTCTGCAAAATACATTTCGGAGTTCAGTAAACTAATCCCTTCGGTCAGCATCTTTGAAGTGCACAAAGGCATTAGCTCTTGTTACCTGTTCAGTGTTCAGGAAGCCAAACCTTTTGGATATCTGGCCTAACCCTGTTTTCTGTGCTAACAGAAGTTGCAGATTACATTCAACCAAACCCATAATTTGCATACTGAAAAGTATGCACTCCAATGCAATCCAATGAAAATTCAAAGAAAATTTAGCATTACCCATCTGGGCATGTGATTCATACAAGTGCAGGGCCTCTTCTCGTCAGAACATTCACATCAAGGCCTCTACCATTATCAGGGTCAATGAAGCCTACTGTAGGCAGAGAAGTATCCATTACAGGCTCGATATCAATAAATGGCAAATCAAGGGTGCCAGTCCGCTTCAAGCTAAAAACGAAGATGATGACAATCCATCCCAACAGAGATATTGCCCAGTAGTTATTCATACCTTGAATCAAACCCCACGCAATAGCATAGCCAACAATAATCCCAGACAAGTGCCCCAAAAAGCTTGCCTGTGGCACTATTATGGATGTGAAGACAAGAGATTCAAAAGGGGCAAAACTGATGGGCAGAGAAAGAACTCCAAAAAGATCCAATTTAGAAGATGGTTGCTTCACTGCAAGGATAGTCATCCACCCAAACACTACACAGGAGTAGCCCACAGCAGTAACTCTCCTGAAATAATCAAGCTTGAATCTCTGGACCAAAATGTGGTAAGCTCCAATGACTAAAAGGCCTGATAAGACGACCAAGACTAAAGTATAGTGAAGATAAAACTGAACTCCCAAACCCATATGTCCAAGGCTCTCTATAACACCCAGGCTCCAAAGGGCACTCGTGTTGAAAACCAAATGAAGAATACTAATATGTGAAAAGGCTGAAGTTATTATTCTCCAATGCTGACCCTCAACAGCTGCATCATAATTCAAACCCACGTCTCCATATCCAATATTCTTCTTCTGTATGTAAAACCATATTGCACTGCACAAACCAATCATGCAGCTCGTTGCAGGCTTCTCAAGAATCTGATAAAACAGTGGCCTACCCATTTCAGGCCCTTCTCAAAATCCCCCAATTTTCTATTATACCCTTAAAGTTATTGAAACCTTAATGTCCCTTCATGAATCCCTATCACATGGCATCCCCTTGAAACCCCAGCTTTGTATAAACCCTCAAAAATCCAAGAAATGCATAAATAAAAGTCCCCGTTATATTCAAATCGCGGTCGAATACTCATGAAAACGCATCTAACTCAAACCCTGAAAGGGCCATAACATGATAAATTGTATTTTCTGGTGCAATTTTAAGCATTTTAAAGTTCAAAATTTATGCAGACCATGCTTCTTTTTCCCTCCAGATACGAGATTGGCCGTGATTTATGCAAACTTTTGCAATCGCTGCTACATTCAAAGGCTGCCGGGTAATAAATTGAAATATCAGACGGATTTCAATGGAGAGAGGCTCAAATACGGCAATTTGTACCTGGTTTCGATGATAGAGTCCTGAAATTTTCTTGCAAAGCGGTCCTATGGAGTACTATAATATCAAAAACTGAGCACTGAACTGCCCCTTCTCGTCGTCTGATATCGATCTCTGTTAATGGATCGTAAATCGATCTCCACATACGGTTATCGTTGCATCTGATGAATTCATTCTAGTAAACTCCATGGCCCTTTAACGCCCCGGGCGACAAACGAGAAACTGGCCGGTCCGGTATCTTCTTTATTGAACGACACGTGTATGGTTAAAAACAACATATTTAATGTAGTTTTTTTAATTTTATTTTATAGGTATTTTTTAATTTGTTTTGAGTTGTGGAAATTTTCATCATCGTTTTAATAATTTAAAAATTTTGAAAATAAATATATTAAAGTGGAATTTTGGATTGATTGAAGGGTTGAGTTTGTATATTTATTAACTCATTTTCATTTGAATTTTTAAATGAAAGTAAATTAGTATTTAAATTAATTAAAAAAAAAAATTTTGATAAAAGTTATAATTTCATTTTATTAATAAAAATTTTAAAATGATATATATAATTATGGTTTTAGTGGACGTTAATCATTATCATCATTATTATAAAATTTTGAAAAAAGAAATGAAATAGAAAATATTATTTATAGAGTTTGAGTAGGCTTAATTGTTAATAACATGTGTTTCTTTCTAAGATATCACAAGTTCAAATCCAAAGAGGTAGGGTATGTATACTTCTATAAACTTTAGCAATCAAATCCTTAGGCAGAAGGGGTCCCTTATCATTATTATTATTGAAAAATAATAATAATAATAATAATAATTAATTACCCCGGATGGGGTGACACGCGGCATTCCTTTGACACTGGGCTTAGCACTAAGCCATGGCATAAATGCTAATGGCCGCCACCCACAAGCCTGCATTTACGATGGTGGACGGCCATAACAGCAGCTATACGATGGAGGAACACCTCCCTCGCGCGATCACTCTCGCTCACAACGCACTCAGCATGACAGGGTTTAAGGAGGGTCAGGTGACTTCGGCCTCTAGTAATTTGTTTTCTCATGAGCCTAGACAGAGCAGGTCTACCCCTGCTTCGGCTCTCCTCTTCGTATGGGAGCTCTGGTGCAGTCCTGTATCCCTCTCGTCCTGGCTCACTCCCATCTCGTTGCATCTCGGTGAGGAAATTCCTGGCATTTTGCTTTTTCATGTGCCTGGGCAGAGTGGGTCTGCTCTTGCTCCGGCTCTCCTCTTCATCTGGGAGCTCTGGTGCAGCCCGGCATCGTTCTCGTCCCAGCTTACTCCCTTCTCGTTGCAACCCCTCTGTATAGTCATCTATTCCCCAGCAATTATGGCCAGAAAGCGGGGCAGGTCTCGTCGTGGCTCGGCCTGGTACACCCACAAGGTGCAGCGGCAAAGGAAAGAAAAGTTGGAGCGTGCTCTGGCGATGGCGACCTCCATTCTCCGTAAGAAGGCTCGAGCTGAGAAATTGGCGCCGCACGCCATCATTGCGAAGACAGGAGCCGGATGCAGCAGCGAAGCCACGGCAATTAAGCCGGGAGACAGGCAGGAGGATGGTGCTGAGGACGTGTTTCCCACCTGTTACGTGGAAGAAGTTCCGTTCATGGAGGACCTGACGACTACCCCGGAGCCCCAAGCCATGGAGGCGACACACCGGGATGAAAGCAGCCCAAAAATCGCTCTGGCATATGACATCCCCAGGTGCATTGTTGAGGAAATTCCCTGGTCGGGTGACTACAGCCCCACCAGCCATGATATGCAGGCAACCAGAGCAGAAGTGAACGCGGACAACAATCGCTCGGCGAGGAAGGAAGAAGTGGATGGTGCAAAGCTGATGGAGCTTGACGCTGGAATTGGAGCGACCGTGGAATTGAGGGATGTATCCCTCAATGACGTGGGTGATGGTTTGCATGGCTCTCTCCTCCGTGCAGAGCATCTGGCTCTGGTGTTCGAACTCCGAGGCCACATGGTAGACCTGGAGCATAGAGCCCTTCTCATGGGCCAGCGTCTGGACCTGCTCCTTGACGCGTACTCCAATGTTCCAGCTAAGCGGAAGTGCCCTCTCTGCGCGCAGGCATTTGCCATCTCGGCTGGGTCCACGTGGCAGACAAGCAAGGGCGACAGGTCACCGGGTATCTAGGTCTTTTTGTGCTTTTCCTGGTTCTTTGTTTTATCATGTTACTGTTTTATGCCCATTTGGACTATAGCCATCTGTCCTGGTTTCCTCCGGGCAGGACAGATGCTATTTTGTTTCTTGTTTTATCATGCTACTATTACATGCTCTCCAATTTATGTTGGTTTCCGGTAATCGGCAGCATTTTTGGTGACTCAGACCTATATCACTGTATATTTTGTCAAAGTTTCTTCGATAATTTAATATAGCAGGTTCTACCCTTTTTACTCAAAAAAATAAAATAATAATTAATTAAAATAAAATAAGCTTAAAAAAAATTAAACGTGTTTAAACTCCACCTATTAAGTCACTAACTTGAAAGCTTTTTTGAAACTTTTAAAAGTGTAACGGATAAACAATTACATGTCAATTATTATTATTATTATTATTATTATTAATAAATTATTATTAATTATTATTATTATTATTATTAATTAAAAAATCATTTTTTTAAGGAAACTGGGAGAAAATCTTATTAAAAAAACATGTGTGGAAAATCACACGAGAAGTTTTTACAATCTTCTAACAGAGCGTAGAGGCAAAAACTAGTTGGATACTGCTAGTATTTTCAAAAAGACCACCCTTTAATTCATACATTGAGTTCAAATTACTAGAAATCTGACTGTATTCCTTGTAAAATACCCCTAGAATTGAAACAAAAAAACACAGCATGGACTTAACTAATTAGAAGGATTTTGGGCATTTGGTGCCTCTTCATGAGGAGGCGGTGGCGAATTCAAACCAGGCACATGCCTGGGTTGTGCAAGTGATAATGCTCCATTAGAGATGTCCAAGGAGAAAGGCGAATGTACTGGAGAGATGGGCTGAGAGCGCAACTCAACCACTTCTGAGCATATTGCTTCCACTTTATCCTTCAATTGTTGAAATCCATGTCGTTGTTCTACCAAAATTTCAATGGTGGATTGTCAGTGAACCGAAGCTTCATTGAGCCGAAGTTGGAGAATATTCAACTGGTTAACCATTGTCTTGTGCTCCCCCTCCTGCAACTCCATGTACCAACGCTCCGCACCTACCCTTTTGTTTTCCATCTTATCCTGAATCCACTTGTTTCTTTAAGATGTTCAGAAGCAAACCGCTCCAAAAACACAGGTGATTTAAGTCCCAACTCCTCCAAACTGTTAATGTTCTTCTGATGGCTACAAGAATTGAAAATCCATTTCATACTACGAATTGCCCCCGGGTCCATATTTATCTTTCGCTCGCTGTGTGCGAAGAGCCACCACCTAGATCGATGATTAATGTCCAGCATCAGCATTCCTGAGTTGGAGGGGAGGTTGAGCATGTGACAGAACCTGAACCTTTCGAGCCCATCATGACTTGGAATGTGAACCGTAATTCTAAACTTTGATGACGCCATGCACTAATTAGAAAGTACGGAGCCCATGCGTGAAGAGGCCGAGAGCAGCCTTGATCTAGGCCAAAAAAGAGCAGACGGAATCGAGCGCATATGTGAAGTAGGGAGAAGAAGCTGAAGGACAGGGCTGATTAAATAATGACCGGACAGGGATGACATCCCTCCACATGCAGTTAAACTTGGTGGAGATTGTGGCCAGATGGTAAGGCATAAGGCAGGGATCAGCCTATGAATCTTGAGAGAGACGCATGTCTTCAGGACCCGCCATAGGCTTAGAACCCTGATTAATTCCATAAACAAAGATGTCTTCATTAAGGTATAGGGTGATGGTCAACCCTACCATCAATTCTAATTTCTTCAAATGACGCCTTTGTTGCTAAATTAGCTTGATAGTTCGTCTGGGAATTGTTAATTCTTAGAATATGGAAGGCCTGGAAGGATTCAAAGGCTTCGCTCTCTTGAAGAACTCTTGCGATGATATTTTTTAGCTTTATGCCTTGAGGCGAAGATCGTTTTCTAATTAGATTGATGATCATCCAATAATCGTCAAGATTGCAAATGTCTTTAATGCCTTGGTTATGGGCCAAACCCAAGCCTTTAAAAATAGCATAAGCCTTGACTTGGTTATTAGTTGTCTCTCCTAAACTCCAAGAGAAAGATAGACTTAGTTGACCTCCTGCGAAATAGATCACTCCACCCACACCTGCCACCCTCCTCCTCCTCCTTCTTCTTTTTCTTTTTCTTCTTCTTCTTATTTTTATTATTTAAATATCTTTCACATACATGGTTTCATAAAATGTTCAATTTTTGTTTTTAAAATGTTTATTATATCTCTTTATAACTAGCATACCCCCTAAGCGGGCGAATGGGAATGCCAAAGTAATTTGAGAAGAAATTTCATATTAATGTTGTTAATTGGATTCATAAAGATATTACAATTAAAATGATTATATTTATGGTTGGTTCATTATCTTGATGAAAACCTCTTACTATAACTCTCAAATTGATGAAAATATTATATGTCTTGAAAGAGAGAGTGCCAATCTAGACTCAAAAACTTGATATATATTCTAGGTTAAATTTTACAAGTAAATGTATGATCTTTAAGCTATGAATTTATTTTAAAGATGATGATGAAGATGTCGATAATGATAATAACGGGGTTTAAAAATCCCTAGTTTTGAATTTTCTATGTGTTGGCCATTTTTCGGGGGATATTTTCTGTTTAATTTTGCTTAAAATTCAGCTAGAAATTGTTGGATTTGCATATTTGAGTTACTAAGTTTGTATAATATGAGTGCTCCATGGGTAAGACTAAATCCATTTATGCATCTAGAATGCAATTTAAGCAACTAAAAATCGTGATTTCCTATAGATTTATGATGTTTACAAGATTCTGGTAAAAAGAAAGGAAAAAAAATTAAAAAAATATTTTATAATTAGCATACTTTTTATTATATATATATATATATATATATATATATATATATATATATATATATTTATTTATTTTTATGCTGGCGGAATCGGCAACTGGGCCGGTCTCGTACTCGCGTGACACGGGGTCGATTCCGACTGCTACCACTATAACCTCCAGGTGCCATACGTATGCCCTTTCCGCAGGCACGGGTAAGTCGGGGGGATTTGAACTTGAAACCTCATCGTACATAACACGCTATATCACGACACTTGCCAATTGAGCTGCCCCCCGGGGGCTATAAACATTGATATATTAATCTAAATATAGTATAAAGATTATTTTAATTAATATAATTCTTTTTTATGAAGTAATATGAAGTTAAAAATAAAATTATTTAGAAAAAATAAAATAAAATATATATTATTTTTTATATTGCTTATGTAATTATATTAGTAACATCTATGAGTAAGATGAAGTTAAAAAAATGGAAGATTATTAAAAATAAACACAAATAAAATATATATTATTTATTTAAATATAAATATAAATATAGTATATTTAAGACATATAATTTTTATTTAATTTGTTTTATTAAAATAAATTTTTTTATTTTAAAATTAATTATAAATTAAATTTAATGTATAAAAATATAAGTTACTCATAATATCAAAATATTAATTAATAATAAAGAAATTTAAATTTATATAATATAAAAATAAAATTTCAATTCAGTCAAAAATATATCTCGAATTGAAATAGTTAAAAAAAAAAACTGTGCATGTCACCAAAACCAAGAAAACTTAACTCAAACTTTTAAATTTCATTTGGAACTAAATACAGAGGGGCAAAATGGATAAAACCCTCAAATCCTAAAGTTGCATAATATTGAAACAAACTTTACTAATTTGCGTGAATTCATAAGAGATTAAAATCTCTATTTAGAATGGACTTCCTTTCAAGGATTGTGTGAATTTGAAGAGATTAAAAGTTTGTCATTGTAAATAATTTTAAGTTCTTTTATTGTTTTGTTTTAAAAGTATTTTTAATTGTTTTGTTATATTTAAAACAATTAACATACATGTAAATTAAGAGAATAAGCATCATAGCCTCTCAATATGAGGAAACCACATAAATTCACAATCATCTTTATAATATGACAGAATTTATTGTAATAAAATTCATATAGGTTAAGATTAGATGCAACCTACATCTTCTTAAAATAAGGTTTGTGAGAGTTTATTAATAACATGAAGGTCACCTCTATCGATTTCATTATAATAGATTTTGTTATACTATGAGGATTGTTGTGATACAAATCATTGAGAGGCGCATCTTGTAATCTTCATGAGGTTGCTACATGATGATTACGAATACAATCTTCCACTTAGTGGATGGTAAACAAGGCCTAACCCCAAGGGCGAACAAGAGATGAGATTCAAACCCATGAACCCAACCTTCTCCAGTGGAGATGTCATCACTTTTGGCTGAACCACTTAAACTAACCTTTGAAACTAATTTTTTTTTTTTTTTATTAATTCTATAAATATAATCAATTTTTTATTTATTCTTCTACTTGGATAGGTAATTGTTTTAATTGTGTTCAAGTCTTTTTAGTATAATTGTTTTGTTTGTATTAAAGTCTTTGTTTTGCTTATATGAATAAATAATTTTATTATTAATAAAGATAGAAAATATGAAACCCTAATTAAACTTAAATAATTGATTTTCTTATTTAAATTTAGTTGACACCTATTTTTTCCCCACACTTTTAGTATTTAAATACCAGCTCTTCCTTTCATTTTAACCCAGGTTCATTGTCCTGAAGATGGATCCTGATTTGAATCTGAAACGTCGACGGTCTATTGACAAAACTGTGGTTAATCTGATCAATAATGAAAGATAAAAAATATTTATATTATAAAATTATTTTTTTAATTAATTATATTATATTCATTTTACTATTTTGATAGATAACTAAAAATAGAGTAATCGCATTATTTTTCCTACCATTTAAATCTTTTTAATATATTTACATTTCCAATGTAGTTTATGTTTTTACAATATAATTGTTTTGAATGTGTTCAAGTCTTTTAAGGATAATTGTTTTGCTTGTGTTCAAGTCTTTTTAATATAATAGCTTTGTTTTTTTTAAGTTTTTAAATATAATTGCTTTGTTTGTGTTCATGTTTGTTTTTTAAAAATTTCATTCTAATTTATGAATATGATAATTGTTTTGCTTGTGTTCAAGTCTTTTTAATATAATAGCTTTGTTTTTTTTAAGTTTTTAAATATAATTGCTTTGTTTGTGTTCATGTTTGTTTTTTAAAAATTTCATTCTAATTTATGAATATGAATTTGAAAAAACTATGACAATCTATTGAAAAAAACAAAAAAAACGTTGCGTTGCAGCTTAACGTGTTATCTCAATCGATTATTGTCCATGTCGATGAACACCATTGGAATTTAAGTAAAATCTTCTTAGACGAAGCAAAACCCTAATAATAAAGAATATCATAAAATTAAGATATAGATAATGAATAAAATAATGATGTAAACATGTTTGGAAGGCCTTGTTGGATATCCAAGAATAATAAGTTGGTGAAAAAAATGCCTTCCATCATTATTATCATTTGAGAGTTTCGAAAACGAACAAAATTTCTGACCTATGTATAATTTGGCCATTCCCACACGGCATCCATAAATCGCCGAAACCCTTCGAGAAAAGGTCGTGTATGAACGCAGAGTAAATTTCTCCAATATAATAATGAGATTGGACGCCTGAGTAGGCTAGGTTGGTCAAGTCATAGTTAATGGATTGACAAAATATGGCGAGAGTTCGGTCGAGATTTCTCGAAAATAGTGCTCCCAAAATCCAAACAGATAAGGTTGTTTAACGCATTTATGAAACTTGTCAAGTGGATGGAACAAGTGGCAAGAGAAGACATCATCATCTCTACGGCATTTACAGTGATGTTACAACAGTTTAATGGTAATAGACAGGCAGTTTCAAATCATTATACAGGTGGATGAAAAGGGTGGTTTTAGAAAACTTGTCAACCACTTGATAGGTTTTCTACAAAACCTAACACTAAATATGCCTTCGGCATAAATATAAAGTTTAAATTTATAGGATTCATGCCACTCAGAGTTGTCTTTGATTTTTCTTTGGTTTTTACTTATTATACAAGTTATTTTTAAGTGGTATATTCTTATGTCTAAATTTTGTTCCATATTCTTATTTCTTTTTTAAATATTGTTGTTGGTGTATTTGGTGAATACGTTTTGCATTAATATTTTTCTCATTTGTGTGTGAGAAAGTTTATAAGACATTATTTTTCTTTTTAGTTTATGTAGCGTAGAGGGACTATAGCAATCGATAATTCGTTGACTTCATATTAGTTTGTCCTTTGACCAAAAATATTTGCATAATCTCTATTGTTGGAACTAAAGAACTAAAAACATTGATTTGTATATAATAAAAAATACTATATATGTCATGATCTGATTGGATAACAGATTGGAGGTCTTATTGCCAACTTCAATATTCCCAATGTTTTATATGTTAGCATATTCAAAGTTTTTGATCATCTACAGTCTTTCTAAATTTTCACAATTTTTTTGAAATGTTTAGATATCCAAAGTTTTGAGCATAGAGAGTCGGTTTTTTATTGGTTGACTTCATATTAGTTTGTCCTTTGACTAATTTTTTTTTTGCAATTGTTCGAACTATTGTTACTATTTTTGTTTTATTGTTATTATTATTTTATATTATTATTATTACTTTATATTATTATTATTTTATATTATTATAAAATAATATAATAATTATTTTTGCGTATGTAATAAACCTGCCACACTGCATTCTTTCTTAAATGTTTACACAATGGTCCTGACAAACTTAAATGTTTACCTAACAGGCCTCACAACCTTAAATGTTTACTTAACAGACCTGTTACAATACATTTTCCTCCGATTTTTTTTATGCAATGTTATGTGCAGTGAATATGGGCAATATTGTTCTTCAGCGGCATTATTGGTTCACTGGTTGATGCTTGCTCGTTGCTTGTTCATGTGTTTCTCGTTTGCCTGCTGTTGTTGTTCTTGTTTTCCTGTTGGTCTTGTTGCAGTTTGCACGCTTGGGATTCTGCAACCGTGATTGGAATTGGCCTTCTATCGTTCCCCAGTGACGGGTGGGTTTCAGTGCCATGTTTAGCTTCCTATTCATTGTTTGTTGTTTGCTATGTGCAGTTTGCAGGTGAGAAATTTCAATACTGGAGATGCTTGAGTCAAAATCCTCTTGTAGAACATCTTTGTATGTGAGGAAAAAATATGATTTCCTTTTATTATATCTCACTATGGCTGCGATGGAGGTGGGTTCTGTGTCGAACATTGGCGATCAGGAATGAGACGAAGACAACATTACAGTCCTACTTCTCTGGTCGTAGTAGTCACATACAAAGATGGGCTGCAAGAGGATTTTGATCACTCCGAGTATTGAAAAATAACAACCGTGCAAACATCAACTTTCTTAATTGTTTACACAATGGGAGGCGTTTGGATGGTCCTCACATCCTTAAATGTTTACCTGACAGACCTCACAACCTGAAATGTTTCCTTAACAGTTGTGTTACAATACATTTTCCTCCGATTTTTTGATACAATCTTGTGTCCAATGAATTTGGCCAATATTGTTCTTCACCAACATTCCTGGTTGACTGGTTGATGCTTGCTCCTTGGTTCGTTGGATGCTGCTTATTGTTGTTTGATTCAACTTTGCAGAGTTGAGGTCTTGCAGCTGCAGTTGGGCCTTTTGGTGCTTGTTCACTGGTCTGTTGTTTGTTGCTTGCTCTTGTTTGCTTCAACTTTGCAAGGTTGGGGTCCTGCATTTGCAATTGGACATGTTATTGCAGTTTGCAGGCTAGGGGCTACGCTTATGTCCTTCCCCATTCACCAATGGGTTTTGGTGCTGCGATTGCATTCCTGCATTGCTTAATAGGCCTATTATAATACATTTTCATCTGATTTTTTTTTTCTTCTGCAATGTTGTCTGCATTGAATATGGAAATTATTGTTCTCTAGCGGCGTTACTGGTTCATTGGTTATGCTTGCTCGTTGTTTGTTGACGGGTTTCTTGTTTGCATGTTGTTGTTGCTCTTGTTTGTCTGTTGTTGTTGTTGCAGTTTGCATGCTTGGGATTCTGCAACCGCGATTGGAACTGCGCTTCTGTCATTCCCCATTGACGGGTGGGTTTCGTTGCTAGGTTTACGTTCGTATTCGTTGTTTGTTTTTTTCTATTTCCATTTTGCAAGTGAAAATTTTAAATACTAGAGATGCCTAGGTCAAAATCCTCTTGCAGAACATCTTCGTATGCGAAGAGAAAATTTGATTTCCTTTTTTATATGTCACTGGGTGTTATGGAGGTGTTCCAATTGCGGATGCAGAATGCCAACCATGCAAATTGCAGCTTCCTTAAATGTTTACACAATGGGAGGCCTTTCCACGCTCCTCACAGTCTTACATGTTTACCTGCCAGGCCTCACCACCTGAAATGTTTGCTTAACAGGCATGTTACAATATATTCCTCCGATTTTTTTATACAATCTTGTCTGCAGTAAATTTGGACAATATTGTTCTTCACCGGAATTCCTGGTTGACTAGTTGGTGCTTGCTCGTTGGTTCGTTGGATGCTACTTATTGTTGTTTGATTCAACTTTGCAGAGTTGAGGTCCTGCAACTGCAGTTGGGCCTCTTCGTACTTGTTCACTGGTTTATTGTTTGTCGCTTGCTCTTATTTGCTTCAACTTTGCAGGGTTGGGGTCCTACATCCGCAGTTGGACATGTTGTTGCAGTTTGCAGGCCAAGGGCTGCACTTTTATCCTTTCCCATTCATCGATGGTCTCGGTGTTGTGGTTACATTTCTGTTCGTTGGTTGTTGTTTACTATTTCCAGTTTGCAAGTAAGAATTTTCAATACTGGGAATGCCTAAACCAAAATCCTCTTGCAGAACATATTTTGTATGTGACTACTACGACCAAAGAAATAGGAGTGTGACGTTGTCCTGGTGTTGTTCTTGAGGTCGTTGTTCACTAGAGATCCCACCTCTGTCACAGCCATAGTGACATGGAAAAGTTTGACAAATCTATGACAAGTGCATTCAGAAGAATACACGAAGAACATGAAAGAAATCATATTGATACTATGCAAACGATACGTGCACTTGGAAATACATTGCTTAGTCTTTAACAAATCTCTGCTCAACAAATAGTCCACATTGCACTTTTCCTGCCCCTGGAATGTGGTTCAAGGAAATGTGTCTTCACAAACACATCTCCACTTGAGAAACACAAATTGGAACATGGTTTTACAGTTGGGCCACCAAAAAATACTATTAAGATAAAATAATATGAAAAAATTTGCAGTAGATATAAACAACATCTCTTTTGACTTGAACCAGAGTTTGTCGAGCTCCAACTATATTTCATAGCTGAGAATGTTTTTCCCATAGTTAATGTGTTTCTATGGCTTCATAATTATGAGACTAAGTGTTTTTGTGTGAGGGATAAAGTTCTTGTCTCCCTTTCTTTTTCCTCTTCTAAACTTACCCATTTTTCCCTTTTCTTCTTCCCCTCTATTATGCGTTTATGGTTCTATACTTAGTTGTGTTTCTATGCTCGCAGGTTTCTGGGGTGGCGAATTGACAATCCTCATTTCCATCTATATCTTCACATCACGAATCTGACCAACCGTCATTCATTTGCATACTTAGCCAATTTTATGAACACGGGTTTGCGGATAGGCAATATTGAACTCTGGTGCCCCATGTTCGAGGTATACATCTTGCACCCAAAACTTTGGTCCTCGAACTCGCAAGACTGACTCTACCTACAATGACTCCGTCTTACCAACCTGCCTTTCCATACTTAGTCGAGTCTTCAAAGTTTCGCGGGTTCACGGACTCCCGGGTTCACAAAAGTTTAAAAGCATTTTTCGCTCCCCTCCATCCCCGCCACCTTTTGCCCTTCCCAATGCACATTAATTATGCTTTTACTAGTGACAACTCACCATACAAGTTCAAAAATATTGGCATTAATGAGTGGAAAGCTCGAGGACATCTCCCATTAAAATGCATTAACGGGTGAATATTATGGGATCTGATGATTTTTTTGCGTCCATCTTGAATGGGAAAAAATTGTTGGTTATTTTAGTTTTTTTAAGGCATCATCATAGTAGCAGTGCAATATTGTACTACCCCACTGTCATCCACAAACGTGTCATCCACAAAGGTCTTGATGTCATGTCCCTCTTTAATACTGTGCATATATTACAGGTTGTCATATTTGAGAATGCATATGGAAATGTTAACTCATGTTATTAGTGATTATTCAACACACATATTCAAAAAGATTGGTTCTATACTTAGTTGTGTTTCTATGCTTGCGGGTTGTCGGGGTGGCGAACTGACAAATCCTCATCTCCATCTATATCTTCACATCACAAGTCCGACCGACCGATGTTCATTTGCATACTTAGCCAATTTTATGAACGTGGGTTCGTGGATAGGCGCTATCGAACTCTGGTGCCCCATGTTTGGGGTATACATCCTACACCCAAAAGTTCGGTGATCTATAATTCGACCTCGGACTCCTCGAACTCGCAAGCCTAACTCTACCTATGATGACTCCGTTTGACTGACCCACCTTTCCATACTTAGTCGAGTCTTCAAAGTTTCGCGAGTTCACGGACTCCTGGGTTCACAAAAGTTTAAAAGCATTTTTCGCTCCCCTCCATCCCCGCCACCTTCTACCCTTCCCAGTGCACATTAATTATGCTTTTACTAGTGACAACTCACCAGACAGGTTAAAAAATATTGGTATTAATAAGCGGAAAGCTTGAGGACATCTCCCATTAAAACGCATTAACGAACAAATATTATGGGATCTGATGATTTTTTTGCGTCCATCTTGAATGCGCAAAAATTGTTGGTTATTTTAGTTTTTTTAAGGCATCGTCATAGTAACAGTACACTATTGTACTACCCCACTATCATCCACAAATGTGTCATCCACAAAGGTCTTGACGTCATGTCCCTCTTTAATATTGTGCATATATTACAAGTTGGCATATTTGAGAATATGCTTGCATATGGAAATGTTAACTCATGTTATCAGTGACTATTCAACACACATATTCAAAAATATTGGCATTAATAGGTGAAAAGATCGAGAACATCTGCCATTAAAACGAATTAAACCAATATTTACAGAAGATTATACTATCATCCTCCAATGTTCATTTTAAATACTTATTCTCATTTCTCTCTATCATCGAAAACTTGGGCTTTAAGGTGCCTTCGTTGTAATGTTCTTGGTCATCCACATGTGAGATGTCAGCTTTGAGCGAAAAAAATTCTGTTAGCCAACAAAAACTCAGACACAAAAAAAATTCAAGTATCTTATGATTGGTATTGTCCTTGTATTCGATCATTTGGTTGGTTGAAAGGCATGCCTGAAGATTTGTATGTTGAACTTCTTTGTTTTGTTCCTGGAAATTGGAAGGGACTTTCAAGTCACCTGCGAAATGCTTCTTTGTTGAAGTATATAGCTTCTTCCAACAACACAGATTTGGAAAATGTATAAAATGCTGCAGACCACACAAGAATTTATCTTTCGTCAAAGGAGTCGCACATATTGTGGCTTGCAAAATGGTCTAGAATATTCGGAAATGACGCCAAATATTACTCCATGTGTGAATATACTCAGAAGGAAATTATAAATTTGGATCCTCACGAATGTGAGAAACTGTATGGGTGGTTTAATCAACATCCTAAAATTACAAAAGTTTCTATTTCAAAGTTTGTTGAGCGACTTCTGGGTGTGGTAACAGACTTGACAGAAAGTCAAATTCTTTGTCAAAGTTTGTTCACTGACCTCTGGATGTAGTAACAAACTCCACATACAATCAAATTTATATTAGTACTGTTTTTTCACTATTCATATGCATATGATTGCATCTAGGTCGAAGAGCTTGCCGCTCTTTGCCAGAATATTCTCGTCGTAGTTGAAGGTGGGTATATAACTAGGGAACGAGGCTCTCAAAAGTTTTTGAGGCTTGCATTGACATGTAACTGGGAAAATTTAATGGGAAGGAATTCTGGATTATGGCCTTTGCAACACTTTCTGAAGATTACTTTATACTACCACCTTCTGCAAGAAGTTTGACGTGTTCAGGTAATGATTTGGTTTCTGAAGATCACCTTTTACTACCACCTTCATGTAATCATTTTGTTTCATTCTTTAGAAGAGATCTTGATGTAGTAGGATATTCCAAAGTTGTTTCCACTGAATATCAATCTTTCTATTGTTTCCCTTGCTTTGAATAAGGAGAATGCATTTCTTCTATTGCAGTAGATCCAATATTTGAAAAAAAAAGGAAATTGCTCGATGCTTGAAGTATTGTCTTCTCTGGATCAAATAAATTGCCATGGCCTCACCGCAAGCGCCTCTCGAGTTGTTCATCAAAATCATAGATCGATAAGGACAGAGTGCCTTCGTAGTCATAGAGTGCTTACATGACTAGCTTGTGTTTGCACATGTGCTTTTATTGCTACCTTCTTTCTTTGTCCTAGTGGTGGATCCTTCTATCCCAACCAACATGATGGAAATAAACTAGCTCTAGGGAATTTGATCGCTTCAGGGAATCTGAGTTGACTATATATTAATTTCAGTTAACTTAAAAAGGTTTATGTGTGCAACCTAATGTTAGACATAGAAAATACAATTTCTTATTTCTTAAAATATAAGACAATGTATTTTTTTAACACACGGTTGTTCGAAAAGTTTCAGGCGTTGTTTGGGATTCACATCCTTCAAGGATGTTAATCAATCACACAATTAATATTGCTTGTGCCAATGCAATCGAGCCGCCGTCGACTATGGAAATCACATTAACACTACAATGTTAGATAATAGATGTCTGACATGTACCTAATGTTGAGGTCATCATCGCACAGGAAACCCAACCTCCAAAGATTTCTAGACTCACAACAACATTGTAATTGTCGTGACAAAGCAACACTAAAGTCGATGCTCTTTGCAGGTCTGAGAATCCTGGAGTCTAAGTGCTTTGACAATGACAGGCCTGCTTGTTCACTGCATTACCACCCTGCAGTCAATGGCACTATTCCCATTGCCACCGCCAGTGTCGATGTCCAAAGTTGAAGCTATTTGGAGCCTGGAGTCACCGCCAGTGTGGATGCCTGAAGTTGAAACTACCTGGAGCTTGGGGTCACGACTTGTTACACTTGACATTAGTATTAGTAGTGATCGTAAGTTGATTGTATGTCGAGTCTGTTACTACATCCAGAGGTCACTCAACAATCTTTGACATAGAAGCTGGTTATCTGTCAAGTCTGTTACAACTTTGTCATAAAAGGTTTTGTAATTTTAGAATATTGATTCAAACACGCATACAGTTTCTCACCTCCGTGAGGATACAAATTTATAATTTCCTTTTGAGTATATTCAAGCATGGAGCAATATTTGGTGTCACTTATGAATATTCCAGACCATTTTGTGAGCCACGATGTCTGCCACCCCTATGACGAAAGATGTATTCTAGTGTGGTCTGCAACATTTGATACACTTTCCAGATCTGTGTTTGTTGACCCTCGACCAAGTTTTGAGGAAACCTTGGTCAGGTTTGACCACTTTTTAGACTTCGACACATTGGTTGAGAAAGGAGCGTCCAAGCGGAGCTGAGATCGCGGATCTCACCGATTTTGCAGGCTATGTGGACCTAGTAAGGGGTCCCTAGGGTTTTTGTAATGGGTTTTGGGATGTCGGCCCATGGGGTTTAACCATGATAAGGCCTTTTTGTAAGGGATTGTAAAAGTATAAATAAGTAAGAATGTATGATAGAAGAGAGACTTTTGGATACTTTTGGGGGCTTGTTGAAGCGAAGTCTTGGTAGCTAAGTGCAAACAGTTTTGGGTGCTTTGTGCAACATAATGTGTATGTAAGGCTCTGTGCTCGATAGCGAAGTCAACTCTGTGCCTAAACCTAGTTTTGGAAGGAGGATCTGGTGCTCAGTGCACAAATCTCCTATCCTATGCGAAGCTTGGCTCCGTGGCTTAGTGCACAGGAGCAGCTGGATGTAAGAGATTGAAGAATAATAAAGAAGACGAAGTTGTTGGTGGACGTAGCCCCACACTGGGGTGAACCACGTATATCTTGTGTCTTTGGTTTTCTTTGTGATTTGTTGGTTATGTTATGAATATGCTCAGTGCTTTGATTGTTATGTATGATAGATAGATCTGTTGATTCTTAGTGCTTTACTTGTGTTAAAGATAAATGAATGATTAGATTTAACTCAATGCTATGTGTTAAGTGGTTCAAGTACTTAATCTTTGTTGTTACTGCGCCGATCTCTATTAGGGTATGTTTTGCGATGTTAGTAAAGCTAATGAACTAATGCATATCATCTTCTAAGTGTTAATAGAGTACTCTGCGAAGTGTTATTATCATAGATCTGTGTCCCAGCTCGGTTACAAACACCTGCGTCCTATAACCCCCCCTGCTTCTACCTCGGGTGAGACTTCACCTACTTTGCAGGTGTTGCTGAAAGGGTCGGTAGTTAGGGTTTTGTTGGTGCAGTGTTGAAGAGTTGAACCCTAGGTCTGCCCTTGTGCCAACAATGTTGCTGGAAGAAGCTAGATACTTCAATAGAGGAGCATTTTGTAGGTGACTTGAACGTCCCTTCCAATTTACAACAATAAAACAAAGAAATTCAACATACAAATCTTCAGGCAGGCATTTCAACCAAACAAATGATCAAATACAGGGAGAGTACCAGTCACAGCATACTTGAATTTTTTTTGTCTCAGCTTTTGTTGGCTAACAAGATTTTTTTCCCCCAAAGCTGATGTCACATAAAACCACTCCCTTATCTTTGAATTGGGCCTGAATCGCATCTCTAAGTTGTCTCAGATGTCGATGACCAGGAACATTACAAGGAAGGCACCTTAAACCCCAAGTTTTCGACGATAGAGGGAAATTAACACTTAGAAAAGTATGGAATGTTGAATAAAAAGCTAATGCAGGCATGCCATATCTAGAAGAGACAAGTTATTCAAGAAGTTGGGATAGATCTAGCTGGCAACACCAATGAAGTCCAAGACCCGAAATTGATATTCAACTCCTTGTTTCTAATCGGGCAAGCATTTGATGATCAAGTTGAAATCTATAAAAGACTGTCTACTTGCTTGATTCTTGTACATATTTTCTTTTTTTGGTCCACGGGAGCCCCAATCGCAGTCATTATGGCAAATACATTTAAATTTCAGAGAATATCTATTGAACTATTTCAAGACAACTATTTTGGGAAATAATCTCAGCTGTATTTTGTAACCCAATTTATCTGAATATATAATATTTGAGGTTTTTGTATGGTGTTTTCCAATGTCTGATATTGTTTTTTATTTTTTTTTGTATTTTTTTTTGTGTGGTTAAACATGCACGACAAGCTTTTTTTTCTGCTACCCAACACTTCGATTTAAATAAAAGCTACTCTATTCGCTCTTTACATTTTACATGGAAGAATAATTTGTGATAGGACATAGTTATGTGGCGCCCACCCTATACTTAAGAAAGAAATGGGAGGACCCGTCTTGCTTTCATTCTTCGGGGTCCCATAAATAGAATGAATTAATGACTCTATTTCAACAAGGCAACTTAGGTGTTGACGTCATGTTCATGTTCAATATTGTGCATATATCACAACTTCTTCTATTTGATAAT
>ML794075.1:112741-124210 GCA_009831015.1 Picea engelmannii
ATATATTTATCTTTTAATTTTTTTTTCTTTCTATTGCTTATGGGTTTCAACGAAATTTGCGAACCGAAAAACACCCTGCAAATTGGAAGATGCTTTACATTTGGACCACAGATAATCTATTAAGATATATTAATATGAATACTATTGGAATAAATATACAAATTCTCTTTAAACTTGAAGCTATCTTTGTCAAACCCCAAGTATATTACATAGCTGAGACTAAATGCTCATTTCTCCCTTTGTTTCCCCTTCTCTATACTTACCTGTTTTTCCCTTGTCTTCTTCCCCTCTATTATCCCCTTGTGGTTCTATATTTAGTCACATTTCTATGATCACGACTTCCCGGGTTAGTGGATTGGCAGATGCTCATCTTCATCTATATCTTCACATCATGAGCCCGACCGACCGCGGTCCCTTTCAATACTTAGCCAATTATCTGACCACCGAGTCCTAGGTTTGCACTATCAAACACTTATGCCCCCTGTTCCGTCATATACCTCTTTCACCCGAAAAATTCCATGATCTGCAATTTATGCTTTTACTAGTGAGAACTCACCAAGGGTTCGAAAAGATTGACATTAATAAACGAACAATAGATGTTGTTTTGTGAGATACTTAGCCCTTTTTCCATTTTCTTCTTCCCGTCTATTATCCCTTTCTGGTTACATACTTAGTCGCCTTTCTATGATCACCGGTTCCCGGGTTGGCAAACTGACAGATCTTCATCTCCATCTATATCCTCACATGACAAGTCTGACCGATCGTCGTTCCTTTCCATACTTAGCCAATTTTATGGTCATGGTTTTAGGGGCTGGCACTATCGAACTCTATTGCTACTTGTTCTGTGATATACATCTTGCACTCAAAACTTCTGTGATCTACAATTCCACCTTAGACTCCTCGAACTCGCAAGCTTCACTCTACCCGAGTTCACAAAAGTTTCAAAGCATTTATCGCTGTCGTCCATCCCCACTAACTTCGCGCCCTTCCCAATGCACATTAATTATGGTTTTACTAGTGACAATTGAACACACTGGTATGAAACAATTGGAATTAACAAGCAAAAATCCTCGAGGACATCACCCATTAACACGCATTAAACTGCCATTTACAGTACTCAGAATGACTGTCGTTCCTTTCTATACTTAGCCAAAATTTTCCACCTATTCTGTGATATACATCTTGCACCCAAAAATTCTATGATCTACAATTCCACCCCAGACATCACTTTACCTGGGTTCATAAAAAGTTTCAAACCATTTATGGCTCCCTTCCATCCCCGCCACATTCGTGCCCTTCCCAATGGATATTAATTATTCCAGCCTCTAGATTAACTTCCATTGTTTCATGACCTACAAACAACACCTGAACCTTCGCGATATACAAATTGACTACCAGACTCCCACATCGTCCCCTCTTCCGTGTTACACGTTATGCATTCAAATGTTCCAAGTGATACAATTTGATCGTCGGGGCCTCACATCTTCCGGGGAAACCTTGGCATCCTATTTTGGATCCTTGAATTGGCGGGTTCACGAAATCTCCAATTCTTATTCATTGTTTCCTGTGTCGACCACCTTCGTACTTCTTTCCAAATATGCAACAACAAAGGTTTAATGCTAAGAGTTCATCATGCAACAACCGTAAAGATTGTCATTAATAATCAAAAGCCTCGAGGAGATAGTCACACTGATTATCCCTACACAACTTGTCTAGAAACATGCAGAAAAGATCTTGCCAGGTAATGGGAAAGCTATTACAAATTTCAATATATTAACGAAAACAAGTCTAGGCTACCGTTTCCCTATTCCATACTTAGACATTTTTTCGATTGCCGGTTCCTGGACTAACGGGTTCAAAATTGTGTTTCGAATCTTTCGTGACTTGCAAACAATACCCAGAATTCCGCGATATACAATTTATCTGCTTGAATGCCCCGTCATGAGCCCGATCGTCCGTCGTTCCTTTCAATACTTAGCCTCAAGTTGGTTGTATGTTCATGACGTGGTACATTTCCATGGTTGCACATGCTGCAACCACTGTGTATCGAGTCCAACCTACCATTTCCATGTTCCATACTTAGACACTTTTTCAATTGCGGGTTCTCGGACTGGCGGGCTCAGGATTGTGTTTCCAATGTTTCACGACTAGCAAGCAGTACCCGGAGTTCCGTGATATACAATTTGTCCAAAGGAATGCACCATCATTGTAATACCCCAAGGTCGAGCCCCTGCTGAATTGTAATTATGTTTATAGGCTAGTGAGCCGAGTGGTTATAAGCTGAGAGACTTATGTGTTTATTAGGTTGGTGAGCCAAATGCCAAGGCCAATGAGCCTAATTTTGTATATGTAAGTACTCACATCATTAATAAAATTACACTGCTACATGTAGACCGACCACGAAGAAGAGTTATGGGGGAATAATCTCCACTAGGTAGGGTAAGGGAGGGGGGGATAAGTGTCTAGGCCTAGGGGCTAAGCTAGAAGGGCTTACCTCTAAGGGAATAATATTTTATTATTATTTCCCAAAGGCTATGGTTGACTTAAGCCATGTTGTCCTAAGTTCCTGGGAAAAAGGGAACAAGTGCTAAGTGGAACTCATGTGGCTTCAGGAAGACATGTGTCAACCTGGGCGCATGCAATTTATAGCTGGGGAAGCCAGTTTGTTGGGGGTTCACTTCCCATTCGGGCGTTGCTTCCCATCCTTGCGTCGAGGGACCAGTTTCAAGTTTCCTCATGACCCTTACATTTCTCGGGAGGTCTGTCACCCTCCTGATTGACCAAGGATTCATGCATTGAACTGGTTCTCCATCATCATCGCCTCTGTACCTAGTACTCACCTTTGGAATCCTGCAATCGTACTTGAGTTGTTCTGTGTGTCTCTGGTGAAGCCGAACGCATTTGTATTCGCATGAGCCATGTTGTGTCTTAGCATTAGGTTGTTGCCATTTTCAGTGTCCATAACCATTTCCTGTTGTTGTCGTCACCCGTATGTTAGTTGAATGTTGTTGCAGTATTGCTTAGGAGTTGAATTGAAGAAGCAGGTTGTCAGGCCTGTGAGCAACTCTTCCAGGTGAGAGAGTTTGTTGGGAAGTGAGTTCTCCTGGAAGGGAGTCTCGTAGCAGCTACAATCCTCTGAGACTTCTGGTCTAGCATGTCGTTGAAGCCCAAGGTAAGGGAGGTGTACTAGCCGATGGACTTGTATTAGTGAAGGTGTACCCTCCTCGGGTGGAGCAGGCATGTGGGGAATGAGGGTCTGTGCGTTGTGGGCATAAGTGGTCCTAGGATAAAAGATCCTTCCTGTTGTTTTGTGCAACTTCCTTGTTGTCCATGCCAAGCCTAGAATTCCCTTGCTCGATGGAGTTTAGTCCCAGCTCGGGGGTGACCCACTGTTGAGTGTGATGAGCAGTGTGGTCTAAGGCTGGGAGGTTCATGGAAGGTCTGCACGCAATTGGTGGTTTTAATCCAGTTAAAAGATAAGTATCATTTTCATGCTTAATTATGTATGTTATGCATGTCTGTGTTTCTTGAAATGTATCATGTGTTCCATTGTATGTGGCCTTACTGTCAATTCCATTTGAATCTGTATGGTAGCAATAACTCTGTGTTAATTGTTTTAAGATTCATTAAAATGCATGTGTTATATATATATGTATGTATGTATGTATGTTCCGAGAAGTGGTGTTGCTCGGCCTACTGGTGGCTGGGGACGTTACAATTTGGTATTAGAGCTAAGTGAAGTCTGTGAGAAGTGGCGTTGCCCGACCTGTTGGTGGCCGAGGATGTTACAATTTGATATCAGAGTCATGCTTTCAACACTGAACCTGGATGGGCCATGTTAGTGGTTAACAAGACAAAGATTTCAGAGTGAATTGTTGTTGAATGGGACAAAATTCGAGGTTCAGAGTGTCTCTGGGTGCAAGCAGTGCACAGATCCAAAAGTCGATTAAGTGTCGAAGAAACCCTCTAAGGAGAGAGGGGTTCGAAAAATGAAGCTCGGGAGAGATAGCGGGAAGAAATATTCAAAGGGGGAGAAACTCTCAAGGTTTAGTCAGCTAACGAAGAGGATTTCTTCAGGAGGAAACAGAGTCACCCCAGACCATCAGATATGGAAAAGTTGTGAGGCAGTTAGCCGCAAGATCCTTTGGAAATCCGCGGAGTAATGGAGTCTGTCTGTGTCGTCGATCCGAGAGAGAGGATACCTAGCGGAAATCTGTGGACTTCGGGTGAAATCGTTCGGGAGAATTAGTGTGTGTTGAGACAAGAACTCCCGAAGCCCGAAGCTCTGAAGCCTCAAAGAGCCGAAGTGGTGAGTCATGATGACGTCACCTGGAGGTGACGTGGACCTCTCCTATACCTGCCACGTGCCCCCACCTGGAATGTTTTCAGCTATACTATGTGGGCCCAGAGGTTACATAACATAGTTAAACGTCGATGGACCCACACTGGCGTTGATCACGATACATCGAGATCGACATCCAGGAGGCATTACGGGGACCCAAGTTGCACGAGATTTAATTCTCCAAGGTGGTCCCGCAATCCAAACCACGGTTTCATCGAGGGGTTACGTGTCAACATCAGAAGAATTGCAGGATGAAAGACGGGTAACTCCAAACTGCGGATGCATGCCCCCGCAATTTGAAAAACGTTAAGTGATGTGACTATTTGGTATCTTAGTCCAAGCATGGAAGTTGTGGATCCCAGTGGACGTGCGCCGCCAGTTATGAAGTCCAGAGACTTGACACTCCAGAAGGATGGTTCATAAGGAACGAAAGGAAGAACCTTCCGAAGTTTCGTAACGCTGAAGTGACATGACATAATGACGTCACCAAAGGTGACATGGAAGTGTTCAGAGATTAACGGTTCGGGGTGTTGGGGAGGTGCGGATGTGAAATCCTTCGAAGTCTCGAAGTCCTGAAGCTCCAAAGTCTCGGAACTCAGATGCTTGAGGTTGCATAGTGAGTGCCAGTCGTTGGATGATGGGTGGACGTGGATGGTTGATCCACCCTACTTCGTGAGTTTGGTAATCCAGAACTCTAAGGGGATTGTTGTGATGTGCTTTGAAAACTTCCAAATCCGGAGGCCCAAAGTCCCGAATAAGCACCTATTGACCTAGAGCTTGTCCACAGTCCGTGGTCGCATGGGTTGGGTGCTACGAGAAAGGGACGAGTGCCCAAAAATTATTGCAGAACAGAGCGGAGCTCAGAAAGAAAATGGAATCTGAAAGTTTTCTTTGATTTAGATTGGTTTATGAATACTATGGAATTGTTAAGGATTGATGGCCTGACAAATTTCGGTTGACTGCACATTGTGTTTGCAGAGTTAACGATTGTCAGAACCGAACCGAATTGCCGCAGAGTGCAAAGAATGGAGGAGGCACAAAATGCTTTTAGTTCAGAGAATGAATCTAAAGGAATGGATGTCCATTTGGGATTTGAAGGATCAAACTCCAATGGGCATGGAGAAGAGATAGATAAGGAAGGAGACACGATGAAAATCATTGAAAGATTGTAGAAAGATGCCTAGACTCACCGAGAAGATAACATAAAGCTCATGAAAGCCAGGGATCAACAAGGAGAATTCAACTTAAATTTGATACAAAGCTTGGAAAGAATCGAAAAGAAGTTGGATAAGGAGAGTGGTTCAAGAAAAACAAGGAGTCGTTGGACTCCTGAGAAGAAAGGAAGATTAAGAAGTGTTACCAGGCATCATCGTCACTCCTCGAAACATTCCAATAAGAGGGCACACCGTAGTTCAAGCCCATCTCCTACTAGAAATCATAGGAGATCTGGAGTGGATGAACTGAAGGGGGAAATGAACAAGATTAAGCCTCCTACTTTTGACGGAGAACACAAGAAAGATGAAGATGCTAAGACATGGTTGTTGGGCATGAGGAAATATTTCCAACTACAGAACTATTCTTCTCGTGTAGAGGGAAGAATTGCCATTTACCAACTTAAAGGAAAGGCATCCATATGGTGGGAGCAACTTGTGCAAGTACAACACGTCAGAGAGAAGAATGTTACATGGAGGGAATTCAAGAGACATTTTAAAAAGAAGTACTTAACTAAGAGGTATTATGACAAGAAAATGATAGAGTTCTTCAACTCAAGCTGGGAAGTATGTCCATTGATGAGTATGAAAGAAGATTCTTGGAGTTGTTGAAATATGTTCCCTTCATCGAGGACGAGACAATTAAGATTCAAAGGTATCTGAGTGGGCTACTATCTTCCATCGATGACAAGATCCAGTATGATGACCTGAAAACTATGGAAGAAACTATAAGGAGAGAAAAATGCTTATATGATCAGCAAAAAGAAAAGCCTACTTTCCAAAAAGATTGGGAAGACAAGAAGAAGTTTAAGAGGGAGCAGAAGAAAAAGGGAAACAAACCACCATTTTTCAGGAATAGTCCTCAAGGACAACCAAGTTTTAGAGAGCCCGAGAAGGCTGAAGTGGGTGGGAAAATGCCAAGACAACCACCTATGGAATGTTGGGGTTGTAAAGGAAATCATAGGTACAGAGATTGCCCCCACAAAAATGACAAAGTGAGGGTTGTCCTCAATGTTCAACAAGCAGAAACAGTGGAGGACATGAGAAGAAGTGTACTAAGGATCTACGCAGCCCTAGACAACAAGCACGCAAAATATGAGTCACATATGATTGAAGTGGAAGGTATGATCAACAACCAACCCATTACCATTTTAATTGATTCAGAAGCTAGTCATAGTTACATAGATCCTAGAATGGTGGAAAGTTTACATTTGCCAAGAAGCAAGCATGGAAAATCTTGGTTAGTGCAGCTGGCTACAGGAGCCAAGAGAAGGGTTGTTGAGTTGGTTAAGTCCTGTCCAGTGGACATGAAGGGACTAAGCACAAGGGCTAAATTGAACATCTTACCTTTGGGTTCCTATGACTGTCTAATTGGGATGGATTGGTTGGACCAACACCATGTCATCTTAGACTGTCGTAACAAGGCATTCAATTTCCTGGATGAGGAAAGAAACCCAAGGAAATTCCAAGGAATTCCCAGAGCAGTTGCTATCAGAGAAATCTCAACAATGCAGCTGAAGAAGTGTTATAGGAAAGGCTGTCAATTACTTGCAGCTCATATGGAAGAAGCACCTAAGGATAAGGTGTCAAATATTGAAGACCATGTGGTAATAAAAGATTTTGTATATGTATTCAAGTAGGTACCAGGACTACCCCCGAAGAGAGATATTGAATTCTCTATAAACCTGATTCCTAGAGCAACTCCAATGTCAAAAACTCCTTATAGAATGAATACACCAGAGCTGAAAGAACTGCAATTGCAGCTTGAAGAACTTCCGAAGAAGGGGTATATACGCCCAAGTGTGTCACCTTGTGGTGCCCCGGTATTTTTCGTGAAAAATAAAGATGGGACATTGAGATTGTGCATCGATTTCATACAGTTAAACAAGGTGACTATTAAAAACAAGTATCCTTTGCCAAGGATCGATGATCTCTTTGATTAGTTGAAGGATGCCAAGATATTTTCAAAAATAGATCTCAAGGAAGGATAACACCAGGTAAGGATAAAAGATGAAGACATCAACAAGACCGCCTTCAGAACAAGGTATGGTCATTATGAATTCACAGTGGTACCATTTGGGTTATCAAATGCACCCGTTGTTTTCATGTGCCTAATGAATGGTGTATTCAAAGAATATCTAGACAAGTTTGTCATAGTCTTTTTGGATGACATCCTGGTGTATTCCAAGTCAGAGGAAGAGCATGAACATCATCTGAAGATGGTGTTGCAGGTGCTAAGAGAGCACCAACTATATGCCAAATTGAGCAAGTGCTCATTTTATCAAAAGCAGATCCATTACTTGGGACATATCATTTCAAAGGGTGGGATAACCGTGGATCCTGAGAAGATAGAAGCCATCAAAGAATGGTCAGTGCCAAAGAATGTGACAGAAGTCAGATCCTTTATGGGTCTAGTTGGCTATTACAGAAGGTCCATTGCAGGATTCTCAAGGATATCTCACCTCATCACTTTCTTGCAAAGGAAGGAGAAGAAATTTCAATGGATAGAAGAATGTGAGAGAAGCTTCCAACAATTGAAGCATTTGTTAACCAATGCTCTGATCATGAGGATTGCAGACCTGAATGAAGATTTTGTAGTGTGTATAGATGCATGCAAAGAAGGACTGGGAGGAATCCTCAGTTAGAATGGGTTTGTAATATGCTATGAGTCCAGGAAACCGAAGGATCATGAAAAGAACTATGCAACTCATGATTTGGAGTTCGCAGCCATAATGCACGCTCTGAGGAAATGGAGGCACTACCTCATGGGAAGTACGTTCGAACTGAGGACAGACCATAACGGTTTGAAGTATTTGTTTGATCAACCAACCTTGAATGCTAGGCAGAGTAGATGGTTGGAATTCCTTTGTGAGTATGACTTTGATATCAAGCATATCAAAGGAAAGGAGAGCAACGTGGTTGATGCACTCAGCAGAAGAGTGCATGAACTACATGCTACGACCATTAGCATGTATCAAACTGATGTTAAAGGCAGAATTTTGGAAGCTGCAAATGTAGATTTGCAGTACCTGGAATTGGTGGCAAAGCTACAGCAAGGTAAGATGCTACAGAAAATGGAAGATTATAAATTGGAAGATGATGGAACACTCTTGTACAAAAACAAAACTTATGTACCTAATTCCCAAGAGTTGAGAATTATGATCTTGAAAGAAATGCATAATGTGCCTTATGCTGGGCACCCTGGATATCAGAAAACAGTGGCAGCATTCAAGAGCCATTACTTTTGGCCAGGCATGAAGAAGGAAATTGCATAATACATCGCCAGATGTATGGAGTGTCAGAAGGTTAAAGCTGAACATAGGCACCCAACAGGGTTGCTACAAACTTTACCCATTCCCGAGTGGGAGTGGGAGGTGGTGACAATGGATTTCATCACATGATTGCCCAGAACCGACAAGCAGCATGATTCCATCATGGTGGTGGTGGATAAGCTTATGAAAGTTGCCCATTTTATTTCATTAAAGACTACTCACAAGGAAACTAATGTTGTCGATACCTATATGAAGGAAGTAGCATGATAGCACAATATTCCTAAGACAATTGTGTTTGACAGAGACCCAAAATTCACCTCAAAATTATGGAAAGGGTTATTCAAAGGATTCAGAACGAATCTAAACTTCAGCACAACCTATCACCCTAAGTCAGATGGACAAAAAGAAAGAGTAAACCAAGTGATAAAATATATGTTAAGGAAGTATGTGATGGACAAACCATATAAATGGGAATATTCTCTACACTTGGTAGAATTTGCCTACAACAATGGGTATCAAGAATCACTGAAGATGAGCTCGTTTGAAGCACTTTATGGTAGAAAATGCAACACCCCAGTAAGCTAGGATAACCCAGCTGATAGGGCAGTGGTTGGCCGAGAGTTGCTTAAGGAAATGGAAGAACAAATGCTGAAGATTAAGCGGAATTTGAAGGCTGCCCAAGATAGGCAGAAAATTTATGCTGATAAGAACAAGACCCACAGGGAGTTTAAAGTGGGTGATCATGTTTTCTTGAAAGTGAAAGCCAACATAAGTTCCCTGAAGCTGGGAAACTGTTCCAAGTTGGCAACCAAATATTGTGGGCCATTTGAAATCCTAGAAAGGATTGGACCAGTTGCTTATATGCTTGCATTGCTTGCATCCATGACTGTACATTATGTGTTTCATGTTTCATTGCTTAAGAAATATATACCTGATCCTAATCATGTGATTGATTGGAATGTGATTCAGATGGAGCAAGAAGGCATCTTGCAGGTGCATCCGGTGTGTATGCTGGACCAGAAAAGCAAGCAGCTCCGGAATCGAGCCATAGGCCTTGTAAAAGTCCAGTGGACCTGGTACGGTCCTGAGGACGCAACATGGGAGCATGAAGATGTTATGCGGGCAGAGTACCCTCGTCTTTTTGAAGATTTTGGAAATCTTGTTGTTGTTGTGTAAATAAGTTGCACTGAGGACATTGAAAAAATAAGGGGAGGGGATTGTAATACCCCAAGGCCGAGTCCTTGCTGAATTGTAATTATGTTTATAGGCTGGTGAGCCGAGTGGTTATAAGCTAAGAGACTTATGTGTTTTATTAGGCTAGTGAGCCAAATGCCAAGGCCAACGAGCCTGATTTTGTTTATGTAAGTACTCGCATCATTAATAAAATTACACTGCTGCATATAGACCGACCATGAAGAAGAGTTATGGGGGAATAAGCTCTACTAGGTAGGGTAAGAGAGGGGAGGATAAGTGTCTAGGCCTAGGGGCTAAGCTAGAAGGGATTACCTCTAAGGGAATAATATTTTATTATTATTTCCCAAAGGCTATGGTTGACTTTAGCCGTGTTGTCCTAAGTTCCTGGGAAAAAGGGAACAAGTGCTAAGTGAAACTCATGCGGCTTCAGGAAGACATGTGTCAACCTAGGCACATGCAGTTTATAGCTTGGGAAGCCAGTTCGTTGGGGGTTCGCTTCCCATTCAAGAGTTGTTTCCCATCCTTGCGTCGAGGGACCAGTTTCAAGTTTCCTCACGACCCTTATGTTTCTCGAGAGGTCTGTCACCCTCCCGATTGACCAAAGATTCACGCATTGAACCCATTCTCCATCATCGTTGCCTATGTACATAGTACACACCTTTGGAATCCTGCAGTCGTACTTGAGTTTTTTTATGTGTCTCCGGTGAAGCTAGACACATTTGTATTCGCGTGAGTCGTGTTGTGTCTTAGTGTTAGGTTGTTTCCATTTTTGGTATCCATAACTGTTTCTTGTTGCTGTCGTCACCCATATGTTAGTTGAATGCTGTTGCAGTATTACTTAGGAGATGAATTGAAGACGCATGTTGTCAGGCCTGTGAGAAACTCTCCCTGGTGAGAGAGTTTGTTGGGAAGTGAGTTCTCCTGGAAGGGAGTCTCATAGCAGCTACAATACTCTGATATTTCTATTCCAGCATGTTGCTGAAGCCCAAGGTAAGGGAGGTGTACTAGTCGATGGACTTGTATTAGTGAAGGTGTACCCTCCTGGGGTGGAGCAGGCGTGTGGGGAATGAGGGTCTGTGGGTTGTGGGAATAAGTGGCTCCTGGGATAAAAGATCCTTCATGTTGTTTTGTGCAACTTCCTTGTTGTCCTTGCCAAGCCTAGAATTCCCTTGCCCGTTGGAGTTTAGTCCCAGCTTGGGGGTGACCCACGACTGAGCATGATGAGCAGTGTGGTCTAAGGCTGGGAGGTTCGTGGAAGGTCTGAACTCAGTTGGTGGTTTTACTCTAGTTAAAAGATAAGTATCATTTTCGTGCTTAATTATGTATGTTATGCATGTCTGTGTTTCTTGAAATGTATCACGTGTTCTGTTGCATGTGGACTTACTGTCAATTCCATTTGAATCTATATGGTAGCAGTAACTTTGTGTTAATTGTCTTAAGATTCATTAAA
>ML794075.1:124250-157778 GCA_009831015.1 Picea engelmannii
TGTATGTTTCGAGAAGTGGCGTTGCTCGACCTGTTGGTGGTTGGGGACGTTACAATTTGGTATCAAAGTTAAGTGAAGTCTGTGAGAAGTGGCGTTGCCCGACCTATTGGTGGCCAGGGACGTTACAATCATGCCCTCTTCCATGTTACACGTTCTGCGGTCAACACTTCTGAGAGATACAATTTGATCCTCGGGCCCTCACCTCTGCTGGTTGTATCTTGTAGCCCTATTTTGAACCCTGATTGTCCGCTTTCGATAATTAGCCATTCCTTAATTGTTGTTCCCCTTCCTCGCCACCTTCATACTTTTTTATGGATATGCAGTTAGTAAGCTTTAATGCTAACACTTCGTCATGCAGGAACCTTAAACATGTCATTAATGAGTGAAAGACTCAAGGAGATCTCCCACACTTCTGCCGTATACAAATTGACTGCCGGAGTCCCACATCATCCCTTCTTCTGTGGTTGACATTTTGCACTCAAAAGTTCTGAGACATACAATTTGACCCTCGGGAAGTCACGTCTTTTGGGGAACCATTGTCACCCTAGTTTGAATCCCGTCCGACCGCTTTCCATACTTGCCCATTTCATGGAATCTCTTTCGTGGATCCTCGGGTTGGTGGGTTCACGAAATATTCAATTCTTAGTCACTGTTTACTATGCCCGCCACCTTCGCACTTCTTTCAAATTATGCAACTACCAAGGTTTAATGCTAACATTTAATCATGCAAAAACCGTACAGGCCATCATTAAAAATAAAAAGGCTTGACGAGACAGTCACATTGACTATCGCTACAGAACTTGCCCAGAAACATGCATAAAAGATCTTGCCAGGTAATGGGATATCTATTACAAATTTCAATATATTAGCGAAAATGAGTTTGACCTACCATTTCCCTATTCCATACTTAAGCCATTTTTTTTACTGCGGGTTCTCAGACAAGCGGGCTCATGATTGCGCTTCCATTGTTTCGTGGCCTGTAAATAGTACCCAGAGTTCCGCGATATACAAATTGACCTCTGGATTGTCCCATCATGCTCTCTTCCGTGTTATGCGTTTTGCACTCAAAAAGTTCAAAGAAATACAATTTGACCCTCGGGCCCTCACCCCCAATGGTTGTACCTTGTAACCCTATTTTGAAGCCCGCCTGACCGCTTTCGATAATTAGCCACTCCTTAATTGCTCTTTCTCGTCACCGCGACCTTCGTACTTCTTTCTAAATATGCAATTAGTAACCTTTGATGCTAACAACTCATCATGTAGGAACCGTCAACATTCTCATTAATGAGTGAAACGCTCGAGGAGATCTCCCATTAATACTCATTAAACTAAGATCTACAGAGATTTATGTTATCCCTTTCGATTGTTCATCTCAAACAACATGGAATGTCTTTCACGGGTCGTCGCATTGGCACGTTCATGAAATCTCCAATACTTAATTGCTCTTTATCGTACCCGCCATCTTCACACTTCTGGGTATGTAATTACCAGTCTTTAATGCTAACAACGCATTATACAACAACCATTGAGATTGTCATTAATGAGCGAAAGGGTCGAGGAGATCTCCCATTCACATGCATTGGACCAAGATTTGCGGATGGTTATATTATCCCTTCCAATTCTTCATTTCAAACATCGTATGGAGCAAATGAACGTTCTCATAAACTTATGGCAGTAGCTCGACAATAGTTCCGTGGAGATACAGTGAATATCTTCGGGCGTAAGGACCAAAACTTCCAGTGATCCAGGGCATACTCTTACTATTCATCCTGTTCCGCTCATAACGAAGTGATTTGGACCTCTCAAATCACTCGTGCAGGCTGCGTCCCTGAGGTTTTTTACTATAAGGAGGTGGTCTCTTAGTGCACCGAAAGATACATTTCAAGCCAAAGAATTATTCCATTGCGCAACCATTCTCCTATTTCTTTGTCACCTCAGGTCTTCCACAAGATGTTAAGATTGTCAGAGCCAACATTGACCTTCAAAGGACAAGTCTGCAAGCAGTTCCTAGAAAAAACATGATAACGGGTTGGACCTCTTACCCGAGTTCCTCGAAGACCCGACAACAGTTCTTGAAGATATCACAAAGTTGCAGGTCAGTTCCTTTAGAAATCCATTCCGGGAAATTGCTTGGCTGTTTACAAGAATAACAAGACAAGAATCCATGACAAGCATTTCCCACATAGTTCTTTACATTTTGTACTTCACAGTCAAGGAACAATCCATTTTTTATTGGGGGAAGCTAATTTCCATTGAGATCTGTTCCCAATTGTCACGATTCAAAGAAGAGAATAAATTTTATATGTCATCCTACTTGATTTTCACGATATCACATTGTTGTTTGTTTCCAAAACTGTCTCTATCCAAGAAGATAAACTATGAATTTGACCCAGTAACATTCTGGTACCAGGCCTTGTGGAGGCACAAGGCCTCCCATTGTTTTTATGAGGTTTTTAATGACTTTGTCTCAGTTTTCAAAGATTTATTGTTAGGAAAGGATGCTCCCCGGATGTCTGGCCAGGCAACTAAATTTTTGGACAGGAAGGGGACACTTGAAGAAAAGGAAAATTACAGTGTAATAATGATATTTGGCTCCAAGTAAAATCCCGCTTTCCTTCCATGTCACATCACGGACAAGATGTTTGTTACATAAATAGCAAGGTAATACAACTACTGGTTGCGTTTTTTCCATGGCAAGAGAAAAAAAAAACAGTTCATTCCTCTGCCCTAGAAAGTCGGGGACTTCGTGTTCAGAAATGACAACAAGATTGACGAATTCGCAGGCCATTTCAAGAACTTGAACCTAAAATATGTTGAAAGGCTAAGAGGGTTCAACCCTAATGGGATTTTTCGAGAACATTTACTATCAATTGGCTTTAACAACTTTTTTATCCATACACGCCCGACCGAAGACAGAGACAGTGACGACAACACTCCTACTCCCGACGATGGCGACGTAGAGACATTGCAAAGCGCAATTGAATTGTACAGACAACAGGGAAAGGGCTTCGGTGAGAAGAGTGTCCAGTCCCCGTCCAACACTCCCAAGAGCACAACATCACGGAGCATCACTTCAACCACCCAACCCAGTAAGAAAGCAACCCATAAATCTTCAAACGGAGGAGGAGATAAGAACTCTCCTCGCGAAAAAATTGATAGTTCTCACAAGATTCCCATGACGAAGAAGAGAAAAAACACTGTAGGGTAGGCGAGAGAGCCCGAAACTGAAAGTGAGGACATGAAACTTGAAACTGTTGTGGATGACGTGTTCCGCAAAGTTGATCCGCCCGCGGATGCGATGCACCATAGTTTGACAATGGAAATAGCTGAGATCGACATTTTTTATGAAGATGAATCCTTCGTATTCCAGAGCATTGTTTTTGACAGCCAATCTAAACATTTAATTATTGAAAAGAGAGATGTAACAAATAAGAAAGGGAAATCTCGTTCAGAGATTAACCTTAGGAAAATGCAGCCATCCCAAATCTCTCGATTTCACCGCGCAACCACAGATGCTCTTGATGATTCCATTGGAGGAATTGAAGCGAAGAATGCCATAATGAACAACCAAATCAAGGAATTGGAGGAGGCTTTGATTCCTACCCCATTGTTTGTCAGTCCTTTAGCAAAAACTGTGATTGCCGCCCCTGCAGCCAAGTTAAAAGGATCCTCTAGCCTCCTCACATCCTATAGAGGCTATGTAGAGAAGAATATCAAGAAAATAATGGAGCTAATTACTGAAGCCTGGGAAACATAAAAAAATATATCTTCCTTTCGAACGAGGGCAAATGATTTGCATGAACATTTGCTGGCGAATTTAAAAAATGAAGAACGTTTCTATCTACAAACGGTGATCCCTTTTGGCAACCATGTCATCAACATCTCAGATCTGAAAAGAAGACAAGAGGATCTCCCCTCCCCAAACCAGATCAAATAATTATAAGCATGCTGGAAAGAGAAAGTTAAGAACCTACATCTCATTGTCGAATCATGTGAACAAGCCATATCAGAGAAATAAGAATTATTCATAAACCTGACCCAAATAGACTTAGCCGAAAGTACCAACGAGGTTCAAGACCCAAACTTAATCCTCAACTCCTTGTCCTTAACCAAGCAAGCCTTCGATGAACAAGTTGATATTTTAAAGGGGTTGTCTTTAGAAAAGTTTTACGACATCCTTGAATATGGTCAAGATGACGCCGAGAACTGGCTAGTGGACTATTCGGCACACAATGAAGAAATTGAACAGGCTTTGCATAATATTTCTATCGATCTAAGGAAATTAGAAAACGATCTTTTCAACATAGAAATATGGGATGAAATCAACGTGCCCCCCATGAGAAGCTACATTGAAGAATGGCTCCAAAGGAGAATGGACAAGCTCACCGACGAAGGGCAACAACCGGTTGGCACGATTCCAGTGGTCGTCGACGAGAGCAACAAAAAGGCATCAACTTCATAGTAAGTCTATACTGATCACATCTTTATACTGATCACATCTTGTTTTCTTTATCAATCCAATTATTCTACCTCTTTAAATAGAAATCTCTAACCAAAGACTCATAACTTCCTATTTCTTCTTTTCAGGTTTTCCTCTCTACCGTCACACACTTCTTCTTTCTACAATCCTAGTTCTTGTACTTATTTATTTTATGGTCCGCGGGAGCCCCAATCCCAGTCTATATGAAAAACACATTTAAATTTCCACAAACATGTAACATATTCCAGAAATATGTAACAGACATTATTATTTTTGGATAAATTTCAAAGAAAACTAATTCGGGAACAATTTTGATGGTGCCTTGTGGGCTGCTTTCGGAATGCTAAATTTTTTTCTTCAACTATGCTGGATGTCAGGAAATTGTGTTTATTATATTCGAATGTTTAATGTGTGTGATTCCTGGTCCTTTTTTCCAGGAACATTTATTTCAAAAAAAAAAAAAAAACTACTACTACTATCCTTTTTTATTGCTTCAAGTCATTACGACAGAAATTTTCCAAGTCCCATATCTGAACTATACATGCCCCGGGAAAAAACTTAAACATGAGTATCACATCTATAAAAAAACGCAGTAGGATTGACATCCGCATTCGCATATTAACCCCATATTAATATAATATTATGATTAACTAATTCGAGAGGTTCTTCGGGGAACCCGATGTCTTATGGCTGGCGTGTGACACACTGGCACGAGTCATCTTCTGAATGGATACCACCTGTACTTAAAACTGCTTCCCACATATCTCTGCTACTTCATGCTTCTATTTCTCCCTTGATCCCGTCATAACAATGCATTTATTCCCATTCCAACCTAGCAAGGACTACGCTGCCATGCAACACTTGTTTAAATATTGTTATTGGTGTATTTGGTGAATACGTTTTGCATTAATATTTTTCTCATTTATGCATGAGAAATTTTATAAGACATTATTTGAAAATTTATAAAATATTATTCATATCAAAAATTTTGTAAATCCAAAAATTGAGCTTAAGATGCAAATGATATCATCCTTCCAATTCTCATATCATATTTTATGAATTGTCTTTATAACCTAGAGATGAATTGATATCTCTATTTTTAAATATTTTGAAATAATATATATGAATATAAAATGTATTTCTTTTATTTCTAAAGAATGTTACAAATTATTTATATAATAATTTATTTATATTTTAATTAGTTATAATTAACACTTCTATTGTTTGTTCTTCTCTTTTGATTTTAATTCATAATTTATAATAATAATAATAATCTATTTTTAAGATCACGACCAAGCTACACAAAATTGGTGTATGAGACCCCCTTGTTTGTGGGATAAAGGACCCCTTTCCGCCCAACGATTTGACTGGTAAAGTCTACAGAGGTATACATACCCTAATCCCCTCTGAATTTGAACTTGTGACCTCTTAAGAGGAAACACATGTTCTTAACCATTAAGCCCACTCAGACTATATTTTTAGATGAATTGATATCTCTATTTTTAAATATTTTAAAATAATATATATATATATATATATATATATATATATATATATATATATATATATATATATATATATATTTTAAATAATGTTACAAATTATTTCTATCATAATTTATTTGTATTTTAATTAGTTATAATTAACTGTTCTATTGTCTCTTCTTCTCCCTTGACTTCAATTCATAACCAATAACATAATAGTGAAATCATAAAATAGCACTACAGGGAGTGATACAATATATGGTTGACATAGTAGGTTGAAAAGATTTAAATTGATTACCATTATCAAAGCATTTAGAGTTTCAAATATGAACATCAACATCTTAACATTAGCTCCAATTTAGAGATGGATGCAACATGTATTATAAAGCAACTTTTTTAAAGAAAGTATTTTTTTTTAGAAATTGTTTGTGGTAGAATACATATTAACAAGGGAGTGATACAATATATGGTTGACATAGTAGGTTGAAAAGATTTAAATTGATTACCATTATCAAAGCATTTAGAGTTTCAAATATGAACATCAACATCTTAACATTAGCTCCAATTTAGAGATGGATGCAACATGTATTATAAAGCAACTTTTTTAAAGAAAGTATTTTTTTTTAGAAATTGTTTGTGGTAGAATACATATTAACAAGGGAGTGATACAATATATGGTTGACATAGTAGGTTGAAAAGATTTAAATTGATTACCATTATCAAAGCATTTAGAGTTTCAAATATGAACATCAACATCTTAACATTAGCTCCAATTTAGAGATGGATGCAACATGTATTATAAAGCAACTTTTTTAAAGAAAGTAATTTTTTTTTAGAAATTGTTTGTGGTAGAATACATATTAACAAGAAGACTTTTGAGTTGATTATTGTTATTAGTAATTTAATTTTGTAATAATTTTTTTTATTGTTGGATTTGGATTATATAAAAATTTGGAATTTACATAATCAGAAATTGATTGAATTTTGGATAATCTATATTTATTTAAAAATGACAAAATCTTTAGGGGTGTTATTTCATCATGCACAAAACTTGGAACGTGGTGGGATTTTTCTCATGCCTAAAATTTATGTCGGTTCTTATTAGATTTGTGATCATTAGCTCCAATTTAGAGATGGATGCAACATGTATTATAAAACAACTTTTTCAAAGAAAGTAATTTTTTTTAGAAATTGTTTGTGGCAAAATACATATTAACACATTTGTAAGAAGACTTTTGAGTTGATTATTGTTATCAGTAATTCAATTTTGTAATAAATTTTTTTTATTGTTGGATTTGGATGATATAAAAATTTGGAATTTACATAATCAGAAATTGATTGAATTTTGGATAATTTAGATTTATTTAAAAATGGCAAAATCTTTAGGGGTGTTATTTCATCATGCACAAAACTTAGAACGTGGTGGAATTTTGCTCATGCCTAAAATTTATGTCGGTTCTTATTAGATTTGTGATCATTAGCTCCAATTTAGAGATGGATGCAACATGTATTATAAAGCAACTTTTTCAAAGAAAGTAATTTTTTTTAGAAGTTGTTTGTGGCAAAATACATATTAACACATTTGTAAGAAGACTTTTGAGTTGATTATTGTTATCAGTAATTCAATTTTGTAATAAATTTTTTTATTGTTGGATTTGGATGATATAAAAATTTGGAATTTACATAATCAGAAATTGATTGAATTTTGGATAATCTTGATTTATTTAAAAATGACAAAATCTTTAGGGGTGTTATTTCATCATGCACAAAACTTAGATCGTGGTGGAATTTTGCTCATGCCTAAAATTTATGTCGGTTCTTATTAGATTTGTGATTGGAGAGAGGGTCATTTTACTACAAGATTAGCTTGCTCCTTATCAAAATACTTCAAGTAGAAAGATAAGTTATTGGAATCTAGGAAGTGGTATAATGTATATGGTTCACATGGCGAGTTAAAAGTGACTTCTTAAAAGAGAACAACTTTAAGAAATTGGCATAGCCATAATATTACAAATTAATGTATTTGTAAGACATCATCTTAACACTCACGTCAATCTAAGAAGTGTTACAATGTATATGGTTGGTGAGACGAGTTAAAAGTGACATTTAAAAAAAAAAGCAATTTCAAAAAATTGTCAATTATAACGCAACTTCAAGAAATTATCCATTATAATTTTATGAAGTAACATACCTGTAAGATAACCTATGAGTTGATTACCATTATCAAAGCATTTAATGCTTAAGTAGAACCATAATAGATTAGTTCAGTGAAGCCAAATCACTACATCTTTTATGGATTTTTGTCTCAATGTTTTGAGCCTCATGTTGGGATCATCATCAATGGAAGAAGATTCTCATATTTTGGTTAGAGAAAATACATCTTTTTTTATCAATTTGGAAGGATATGTGCTATCATGTAGTGTTTCTCATTGAATCATCATTCTCAAGATTGTTCTTTCAAAGGGGTATTATTAAACACCCACTATCACTTATTTTTAAGCCTTCATTCATGTTCA
Organism: Picea engelmannii; assembly: GCA_009831015.1. Lineage (NCBI taxonomy): Eukaryota > Viridiplantae > Streptophyta > Pinopsida > Pinales > Pinaceae > Picea > Picea engelmannii. The sequence goes on from ML794075.1 coordinate 132,731, forward strand.
AATTATTTGAACCCGTCTCTATTTCTATAGCTCTCTATATCATTATCTTCACTTAATGCTCTGTTTTGCAATCCCTATGGTATTTCCCATACAAATATGGTGATTTGAATTATGCTCACGCATATATTTTAGATTGGTTGTGCATAATGTCAACACAATGTTCTTTTAGTCTGACTTAAACTAAGTAGCCCATTTTTCATAAGTTGACTTAAACTAAGTAGCCCATTTTTCATAAGTTTTTCCATAGGAGTAGGGAATCTTTTCCATAGGAGTAGGGAATAAGATAGATTCCCTCGTGTTTATTTCAATTTGTAAGGTTTTTGTCAAATTCCAATATTTTCAAATGAAATTTGACAATACGAAAATTACCCTATACTTTTCTTCTTCACAATTATAGTTATTATGTTTATTGTTCCCTTGTTGTAAGGCATTATTCCATGTTATCACCTGTAAGATCCCCTTCGAGCTTTTTGAATCACTTTTCTAATATGTCACTCACTATAACCATTTATTTTAGATATAATAGTCATATGCTCCATTTCTTACTTCAAGCGATTTTCATTTGTGATCTTGAAATTACGCATCACCAAAATATTTATTAAGTCGATTTTTCATGTTGGATAATGGTGTAAGTCCATATGCATTTTCTTTGTATAGACATGGAGTGCCAAAGATCTATCATTTCTTTTATGTGATGTGAACATCCCAAAAAAAAAATCTATAAATCATTACATAAAGAGAAGGATATGAGAAAGTTATAAAAATCAAGAAGGATCCCAATAAAAAATTAACAAAGATGAAGGCTTAGAAAATAGCAATAGTTGGTGTTTAGTAATGCGCCTTCTAAAGAATAGTGTCGAGAATGATGAGTCAACAACAAACACTACTACATGATAGCGCAAATCCTTTTCATACAAAGTCAACAAAACAAAGTGATAAAAAAAATGCTAGGCAAAAGAAATTAAACACTACTTCTTCAAAAAGAGAGTAACTTTGATAAATTGTCAAATTCATAATTAGTCCCTGTCGTAGACGTAGAGGGACTCTAGCGATCGATAAATCATTGACTTCATATTAGTATGTCCTTTGACCACAAATATTTCCATATTATCTATTGTTGGAACTAGGGAATTGAAAACATCGATTTTTATATTAAAAAAAGTACCATCTTTGTCATGATCTTATTGGACAAGGGATTGGAGGTCTTATTGGTGGCTTCGCTATTCCCAATGTTATATATGTTGGCATATCCAAAGTATTTGATCGTATATGGTCTTTTTGAATCATATATTTTGTTATGCATTCGTCGAAGGTGGATTAATGCTAGCATTAATTCGAATGTTTGGTTTAGCATTTTGTGCTAGGTAAATTTATGGCAATGTTTGATATGGTGGCATATCCAAAGTTTTCCCTTCCAATACATTCTCTGGTGTTCGAACTATTGTTACTAAAAATATAAAAAAAAATTAGGGATACGTCAGAGACCTATCACATTGAATTTTTTTCTTAAATGTTTACATTGCATTTCAGATAGACTTAAATGTTTACCTAACATGCTTGGTAGTGTTGAATGGTTACTTAACAGGCTTGTTACAAGACATTTTCTTCCATTTTTAAAATTTATATGCTCCAGCGACATTGCTGGTTCAGTGGTCCATGCTTGTTTTTTGCATGGCATTGATTTCTTATTTGCATGTTGTTGTTGTTCTTGCTTGCTTGTTCATGTTGTCGCAGTTTGCACATTTGGGTTTCTGCAATCGCGCTTGGAACAACATCGTTCCCAGGGGGCTCGTTGCTGCTTGCTTCTTTATTCGCTGTATGTTGTTTATTGTTGGTTGATTCGACTTTGCAAGGTTGCGGTCTTGTGCCTACACTTGGGCCTTTTGGTGATTCTTAGCTGGGTTCTTATTTGGTGCTTGTTCTTGTTTGCCCAGGGTTTGCAATGTTGGGATGCTGCATCTGCGGTTGGATATCTGCTTACATTTATTTGCAGTGTAGTTTGCATAGAATACTATTAAGTTAAAATAACAGACTAAAGAATTGCAGGCGATGTAAATTTCATCTCTTACACGTTGAAGCAGAGTTTGTCGGCCTCAAAATATATTTCATGGTTATATTTTGTCGAACTCAAAATATATTTCATAGTTATAAGAGTGACTTTTGCTGTGTGGGAGATATACTTGTTCTCTATCTTTTACTCTCCTGTTGTAAACTACGTTTGACTCTATAGTTTCTCGCGTTTCTGTGGTCATTGTGAGCGATCGCCGTTCGGTTGCATAGTTAGCCAGTTTTATGGACGTGGCTTCATGAATAGGTTCTATCGAACTATAAGAGGTCGCGTTCGGTGTACACATTAGCTTTCCCAAATTAGTTTTCTTTAAAAGAAGGCCTCCTTGATAGAAGAGAATGCAATTTATGAAATTATAGGTTTCCTGGACAACATTAGTTAACGATCGCGGGTTCTCAGGGTGGCGGGATGAATATTGGGCTTCTGTTGTTCCGTGCCCTACAAATGCCATGGATAGTTCCACAATCATTCCGACCGACCGTCGTTCGGTTGCATACTTAGCCAGTTTTACGGACGCGGCTTTGCGGACAGGTTGTATCGAACTATGATAGGTCGTGTTCGGTGTATACATTAGCATTCCCGAATTAGTTTTCTTTAAAAGAAGGGCTCCTGGACATAAGAGATTGAAATTTATCAAATTATAGGTTTCCTGGAGAGCATAAATTAAACATAGGAAATATGTAATTTTATAAAGTAGATATATAAAGCATGCATGGAGCTCTCATCCCATACTTCGCCAATTTTTGCATCGTGGGTTCTCGGGGTAGCTGGCTGAAAATTGACAATCGGAGAGTTCCGCGATATACAAATTGACAATCGGACTTGCAGACTATTTGAATTTGAAGGGCCTCATGTCCAAAAAATTTAGCATTCTCGAAATAGTTTACGTACGTTTTACATACAGTTGTGGAAAAAATAAAAATAAAAAATAGTAAGCATTTTTTGGATCGTGAGTTCTGAGGATGGCGGGATCTAAAATTTATTTTATTGTTCCGTGTCCTACAAATAGCATGGAGAGTTCTGCGATATACAAATTGAGAATCAGACTTGCAGACTATTTGAATTTCAAGGGGTCATGTGCAAAAAAACTAGCATTGTCGAATTACTTTTCTTTAGGTACGTTTTACATACGCTCCTGCACAAAAACAAAAAAAATAGTAGTAACGTCTGTTACATAGGGCTCCATCCCCATTACCTTCAGTGCTTCCCAATACACATTAAATATGCTTTCAAAAGTCAGAACCGACCAGACAGGTTCAAAAAGATGGGCTTTAATAACTAGAAAGCTCAAGGACATCTCCCATTAAAATGAATAGACAGGCGAATATTATGGGATCTGGTAATTTCTTTTTGCCTGCATTTTGAATTTGCGATTTTTTATTTTTTTTTGGCTTGTGCAGTTTTAGTTTTCTTAAAAGATTCAACATAGTTCACGAACGTGTCACCCACATAGGCCTTGACGTCATGTCTCTCTTTAATATTGTGCATGTCAAAAAGATGGGCTTTAATAACTAGAAAGCTCGAGGACATCTCCCATTAAAATGAATAGACATGCAAATATTATGGGATCTGGTAATTTCTTTTTGCCTGCATTTTGAATTTGTGAAAATACTTTTGTTTTTTTGTTTTTTTTGCATTGTGCAGTTCTAGTTTTCTTAAAAGCTTCAGCATAGTTCACGAACGTGTCACCCACAGAGGCCTTGACGTCATGTCCCTCTTTAATATTGTGCATATCTTAGATGTCAGATTTGAGAATCTGCTCGGATAGGGGAATTTTAATACGTGCTGGTAGTCACTATTCAACGTACATATTCGAAAAGATTGGCATTAATACGCAAAAATATCGAGAACATCTGTCATTAAAATGAATCAACACAAAATCTACGAAAGATCATCCAGCGTTGCTTTTAAATACTTATTGCCATTTCTCTCTATCATTAAAGAGTTGCGCTTTAGGGTGCCTTTGTTCTAATGTTCCTGGTCATGGACATGTAAGACAACTTAGAGATGCGATTGAGGGGCAGATGAAAGAAGAGAGACTGGTTTTATGTGACGTGAGATTTGAGTAAAAACAAAACTCTGTTATACAAGAGAAACTCAGAGAGGACGAAAAAAAAAAGAACAAGTATGTTTTGGTTGGTGTTCTCCTTGTATTCGATGCTTTGGTTGGTTGAAAAGGCTGCCTGGAGATTTGTTTGTTGAACTTCTTTGTTTTCTTGCTGGGAATTGTAATGGATTTTGAGGTCACGTGCAAAATAGTTCTTTGTTTAAGTATATAGCTTCTTCCAACAACACAGATTTGGCAAGTGTATGGAATTGTACAGATCGCAGAAGAGTTTGTCTTCCTCAGGGGCAACGCATTTACAGTCGCTTGCAAAATGGCCTGTCATGTTCATAAACGACGCGAAATATTACTCCATTTGCGAATGTAACTAGGGGTGGGTAACAGAAACTGTATGGGTGGATAAACGACATATTATCACTACAAAAGTTTCTATTTCATAGTTTGATGAGCTGCATGTGGGTCTGGTAGCCGGCTTGACAGAAAGGCATGTTATTTGTCAAAGTTTGTTTGGTTTCCTCTGGATGTAGTTGCAGACTCCACATATTTGGCGTCACCTCCGAACATTCTAGACCTTTTTGTGGGCCGCCATACCTCCACCGCTATGAGGAAAGATATATTGTTATGCCATCTGCAACATTTGATACACTTTTGACACCTGTGCTGGTGCGTTCTACAACATTTAATGCACTTGCCACACCTCTGCTTCCCGAAGAAGTTATGTGCCTCAACAGATTTGCATTTTACATCTGGGTTGGATGTTTCTTCCAATTTACTGTAATAAAGCAAAGAAGTTCCACATACAAATACTCAGGTAGTCTTCTCAACCAAACAAATGATCGAATACAGGGAGAATACCAGTGAGAGGAAAATTAATACTTGACAAAGAATGGAATGTTGAATAAGCAACCATTGCAGGCAGGCCATATCTGGAAGAGACAAGGTATTCAAAAAACTGACATAGATGTACTTGGCAGCATCGATTAAGTACAAAACCCAAAATTGATATTCAACTCGTTTTTTACGAGTAAAGAGTTTGAACGTCAAGAAAACTGTGAAGAAGCTTCATCAATGTACATATTTTTTATTGGTCGACGACAGGCGAAATCGCATTCGTTGTCGCAAATAGCCTCCATTGTATTTTGTAACCCATCTTATTTGAGTATGGAATAATTTCAGTTTATTTTTTAATAGTATTTTCCAATTTCTGGTATTTGTTTTAATTGTATTTTGTACTTTCTTCCCTTGTGTCGTTAAAGATGAAGGACAAGCTTTTGTTTCTGCTGCCCACTACTTCAATCTAAATAAAACCTGCTCTGTTCTTTCTTTACATTTTACATTTAAGATTAATTTTTCATAGGCCATACTTATGTGGCATCGACCCTGTATTTAAAGAAAGAAATTAGAGGACCCATCCTGCTTCCATTCTTCGGGTTCCGTAAATAGAATGAATTAATGAGTTGCAACAAGGCGACTGAAATGTTGACGCAATGTTCCTATGGAGTATGGTGGATATATTGCAGCTTCTTCTATTTGATAATATCCCTGCATATATACGAATATCAATACTATTGGAATAAATACAAAAAACTTCCTCTTCGACAAAGCTTAGGCAATTATGTTTGAGTTTGCAGTATTAAACAACTATGTCCCCTGTTCCGTCGTATACATCTTGCAGCCTAAGAACTTCTGTAGTCTGAAATTTATGCTTTGATTACTTAAGTCACACCAAATTTTGATTCCATTAATATATATTAGTATGAATACTATTCAGATAAATATGAAAACTTTCTCCATTGATAGATACTAGTTAGAATACTATTGAAATAGATATCAAAACTTTGTCTTGGCCAATACTTAGCCAGTTATCTGGGCACCAGGCCCCAGGTTCGCGATACCCAGTAGCTATGTCCCCTGTTTCGTCATATACATGTTGCAGCCAAAGAACTTCAGTGATCTGCAGTTAATGCTTTTACTAGTGAGAACCCAACAGACGTTCCAAAACATTGCCATTAATAAATGAAAAAAAAGGTTTTTTTGACTGTCAGATACTTATCTTCATCTCCATCTGTATCTTCACATGACGAATCCGACCGACCACTGTACCTTTCCATAGCTAGGCAATTTTATGGACGCGGTTGCCGGATCGGCTATATACTTAGTATCATTTCTATGGTATTTGGTTCCAGACTTGGCGGGCTGACATGTCTTCATCTCGATCTATATCCTCGCATGACGGATCCGACCGACCATTGTTCCTTTCCATACTTAGCCAATTTTATGCCCGCCGCCGCCGGGCTGGCGGTTGTGAACCCAACTGCTTATCGTTATGCTATATACATGTTGCACTCAAAACATCCATGATCTACAATTCCACCGCGAGTTCCTCGTATAAATTAACTTTGTTCAAAGTATATGTTGCTGCTTTCCATCCCCAACAACTTCATGTATTTCCTGATATACATCAACAATGCTCTTACTAGTGACAAGTGGACACAGTGGTACGAAAGACACTTCCATGATCTACAATTTATGCGTTAACTGGTGAGAACTCAACAGGGATTCGAAAGCATTTGCATTAATAATCAAACACTAGATGTTTTTTTGCGAGATACTTAGTTCTTTTTCCCTTCTCTTCTTCCCGTGTATTATCTACAATTCCACTGCGAACTCCTCCGTCCTTTTTCCCTTATTTTCTTCCCATGTATTATGGGACTATAAAATATAGACCTGATATTTTATAGAGCATGTATGAATTCTGCATTCCATACCTAGCAACATTTTGGATCGCGGGTTCTTGGGTGGGTGGGCTCAAAATTGGGCCTCCATTGTTTCGTGGCCTACAAATAGCACCCAGAGTTCTGCCATATACAAATTGACAAGTGAACCTGTGGACTGGCTGACTCAACATTGCACTTCTATTGTTCCATGTCCTCCAAACAACGCTCCCACTTCCGCAATATAGAAATTGACACACCAAATGCAGGACTGGCGGGGTAGAGATTGCCATTGTTTACGGATGCTAATCCCTATGAAGTATCTAACAGTATCTAAAAAATTAATTTGAATACTAAATTAGCTCTTAGTAGTGAGAACTGGACATAGAGGTATGAAACAATTGGGATTGCACTCTCTGCAATATACAAATTGACTACCGGATTCCGACATCGCCCGTTCTTCCATGTTACAGATTATGGATTCAAATGTTCAGAACGATACAATTAGAAGGTCCGGGCCTCGCCTCCTCTGCAAACACCTTCTCAACCTATTTTGGATCCTCCTATTGCTGGGTTCACGAAATATGCAACTCCAGCGTTGGCGAGTTGACATATCTTTATCTCCATCTATATAATCAGACGACGAATCCGACCGACCGCTATTGCTTTCAATACTTGGCCAATTTTATGTCCATGGTTGCCAGGTTGCCACCAATTTCATCTCCATCTATATCCTTGCATGGAGAATTGGACCGCCCGCTGTTCCTTTTCATACTTGGTGAATTTTATGCCCACGGTTGTCGAGTTGGCGCAGTTGAACTCTGTTTCTTTTTGTTCCGTTATATACATCTTCCTCTCAAAATTTTCGTGATCTACAATTCGACTGTTAACTACTCTGTCCTTTTTCCCTTTTTTTCTTCCCCTATATTATGGTACTATAAATTATGGACATGATATCTTAGAGCATGTACGATTTCCACATTCCATATCTAGCGACATTTTTTATCATGGGTTCTTGGGCGGGTGGGCTCAAAATTGGGCCTCCATTGTTGCGTGTGTTACAAATAGCACCCACCATTCCATGTATACAAATTGACAAGCAGACCTGTGGACTAGCTGACTCAACATTGCACTTCTATTGTTCTGTGTCCTCCAAACAGGGCTTCCAGTTCCGTGATATACAAATTCACACACGGAATGCAGGGCTAGCGAGGTGGAGATTTCCATTGTTTACGGATGCTAATCCCTATGAAGTATCTAACATAATCTAAAAAATTATTTTCAATACTAAATTAGCTCTTAGTAGTGACAAATGGACACAGAGGTACGAAACAGGTGGCATCGCACCCTGCGCCATATACAAATTGACTACCTATTTTGTACCTGTTTTTTTTTCCTGCCCGCGACCTCTGTACTTTCTTACTATGCAATTAGAAACCTTTCATGCTAATAGCTGACCATGCAAGAACCGTCAACATTGTCATTAATGGGCGAAACGCTCGAGGAGATATCCCATTATTACGCATTAAACCAAGATGTGCGGAGAGTTATTTTGTCCCTTCCGATTATTCATCTCGAACACGCGTCATCGTGTTGGGCAGCTCAAGAAATCTACAATTCTTAATCGCTCATTGCGATATCCGCCATGTTCACAGTTCTATGTATGCAACTACTAGTGTTTAATGTTAACAACGGATCATGCAACAACAGCCCAAATTGTCATTAATCAATGAAAGTCTCGAGGACATCTCCCATTGACACGCTTTGGAACAAAATTTGCACAGGGTTATATTATCCCTTCCAACTTTTCATTTCATTCATTGTCTGGAACAAACAAATGTTCTTGTAGACTTATGGCAGTAGTTTGACAACAGTTTTGTGGAGATACATTAAATATGCTCGCACATGAGGACCAGAACTTCCAGTGGTCCAAGGCATACTTTTACTATTCATCCCATTCCGCCCAGAACGAAGTGATTTGGACCTATGGAATCACTTGTGCATGTTGCGTCCCTGAGGTTTCTGACTGTAAGGAGGTGGTCTCTTGGTGCACCAAAAAATATATTTTAGGCGAAAGAGTTATTCCATTGCGGGACCATTCTCATGTTTCTTTGTCACCTCAGGTCTTCTGCGAGATGTTAAAGTTACTGAAGCCAACATTGATGTTCAAAGGACAAGACTGCAAGCAGTTTCTAGAAAAACATCATAACGGGTTGGACATCTTAGCCGACTTCCTCGAAGACCTGACAACAGTTCCTGAAGATATCACAAGGTTGCAGGTAAGTTCCTTTAGAAATCCATTCCGGGAAATTGCTTGGCTGTTTACAAGAATAACGGGACAGGCATCCATAACAAGCATTTCCCATATAATTATTTATATTTTGTATTTCACAGTAAAGGAACAATACATTTTCGATTGGGGGAAGCTAATTTCCATTGAGCTCTGTTCCCAGTTGTCACGATTCAAAGAATCGAATAAATTTTATATGTCATCCTACTTGATTTTCACAATTGTGTATTGCTGCCTGTTTCCAAAACTTTCTCTTTCCAATAAAATAGATTGTGGATTCGACCCAGTAACATTTTGTCACGAGGCCCTGTGGAGGCACAAGGCCTCCCTTTGTTTTTATGAAGTTTTTAATGGCTTTGTCTCAGTTTTCAAAGATTTATTGTTAGGAAAGGATGCTCCACGGATGTCTGGCCAGGCAACCAATTTTTTGAACAATAAGGGCACACTTGAGCAAGAGGAAAATCACAGTGTCCTCATGGTCTTTGGCTCTAAGGAAAATTCTTCCTTCCTTCCATGCCACATCATAGAAAAGATGTTTGTTGCAGAAATAGCAAGGCAATACAACCACTGGTTGCATTTTTTCCATGACAAGAAAAAAAAACAGTTAATTCCTCTGCCCTGGAAAGTCGGAGACTTCATGTGCAGAAACATCAACAAGATTGAGGAGTTTGCCACCCATTTCAAGAAATTGAACCTAACGTACACTGAAAGGCTAAAAGGATTTGAACCTAATGGCATTTTTTGAGAACATTTGCTGGCTGTTGGCTTTAACACCTCTTTTATCCATAGACATCTGGCCCAAGATAGGGACAGTGTCGACAACAATCCTGCTTGTGCTGATTGCGATGCAGAGACATTGCAAAGCGCAACTGAATTGTACAAACAACATGGAAATGTATCCGGTGAGAAGAGTATCTAGTCACCCGCCAGTGCTCCCAAGAGCACCACATCACAGAGCATCGCTTCGACGATCCACCCCAGTAAGAAAGCAACCCAGAAATCTTCGAACGAAGGAGGAGATAAAAACCCTACTCGCATGAATATTGATAGTTCTCACAAAATTCCACTGACGAAGAAGAGAAAAAATAATGCAGGGCAGGCGGAGGAACTCAAAATTGAAAGTGGAAAATTGCAACTTGAAATTGAAGCTGAGCACATGCAGAAAATTGGATCATCTGCGGTGGAAATATCTGAGACCGACTTTTTTGACATAGATGAATCCTTCGTAATTCAGAGCGCTATTTTTGACAACCAATCTAAAAGTATGGTCATTGAAAAGAGAGATGTAACAAACATGAAAGGCAAATCTTGCACAGAGATTAACTTTAGTGAAATGTCGCCATCCCAAATCTGCTCATTTAACTAGGTAACCGGTGAAATTCTTCGTGATTCCATTGGAGGAATTGAGATGGAAAATGTCAATCTGAAACATCGCCTCAACGAATTTGAGCAGGCTTTCATTGCAACCCCAGAATTTGCCAGTCCTTTAGCAAAAATCGTGCTTGCTACCACTGCATCGAAGATGAAAGTATCCTCTACCCTCCTTGCATGCTCTAGAGCCCTTGTAGATAATAACATCAACAAAAAAATGCAGCTAGTTACTGAAGCCTGGGAAACATCGCAAAATTTAGTTTCCTTTGGAAAGAAGGCCAATTATTTGTTGCAACATTTGGAGGTGAATTTAAAAAATGAACAACTTTTCTGTCATCAGGTACTGGCCCCTTTTGCCGATTATGCCGTCAACACATCGGAACTGAAAAGAAGACAGGAGAAACTCCCCTCCCTAAAGCGCACCAAAAAAGTAAAAGCATGCTGGCAAAAGAAAGTTGACAACCTGGAGCTCATTGTCAAATCATGTAAACAAGTCATATCAGAAAAGGAACATTTATTCACAAGCCTGCTCCAAATGGACTTAGTGGGAACTACCAACAATGCTGAAGATCGTAACTTAATTCTCAAATCCTTGTCAATCACCAAAGAAGCCTTCCAGGAACAAGTTGATATTTTAAAGGGGTTGTCTTTCGAAAAGTTTTACAACATACTTGAACATTGTCTAGATGAGCACGAGTGTTGGGTAATGGACTATTCCTCACACAATGAAGAAATTGAACAGAGTCTGCATAGTATTTCAATGGATCTAAGGAAATTAGAAAACAACCTTTATGACATAGAAATCCAAAAAGAAATCAACACGACCCCCATGAAAAGCTATATTGAAGAATGGTTCCAACAGAGAATGGACAACCTCATCCAGGAAGGGCTACAACCAGTCAACATGACTCCATTGACCATGGACGACATCAATAAAAACGCATCGGCTTCATAGTAAGTCTACACTGACATCTTGTTTTCTTTATCAATCCAGTTTAACTCTATGCTGTCATCTTCTTTTCTTTACCAATCCACTTATGACCTCTTTATATAGAAAACTGTAACCAAAGATTCATAACTTCCAATTTCCTCTTTTCAGGTCTTCCACTCTACCGTCGCGCACTTCTTGTACTTATTTCTTTTTATGGTCCACAGGAGCCCCAATCCCAGTCTATATGACAAACACATTTAAATTTCCAGAAACATGTAACAAACATTATTCATTTTTGTTAAATTCCAAAGAAAACTGATTCGACAATGCCTTTATTGTATACTAAATTTTGGGTTTCCAGGAACCTTTCTTGTTTGTTCCAAAGAAAACTAATTCAGATTTGCTACATTTCTTCTGTCCTCTTGTATGCGAATTTTTTTTGTCTTGAACCAAGTTCTTGCTATTCTATTGTATGCTTTTAAATGTTCATGTATTTTCCAGAGATATGTAACAATCATTATTTATTTTATAATAAGTTTCTATAGTTCCCAAGTTCGCTTGTCAATTTGTATATCACAGAACTGTTGCTGCTATTTGTAGGGCACGAAACAATAGAGGCCCATTTTTTTAGCCCGAGAACCCGCGATCCAAAAACTGCCTAAGTATGGAATGAGGGCTCTGTGCATGCTCTATAAAACGTGTGCAAAGAAAACTAATTCGGCAATGCTATATTTTTTTTGTCCAAGAAAAGCCTTAGTTTTAAAGCAAACTAATTCGAGAATGCTAATTTTTTTTTTTGTGTTTTTCTCCACGAACCTATGTAACAGATGTTATTACTATTCTATCATATGCTTTTAAATGTTCATGTCATTTCCAGAGATATGTAACAGACATTATTAATTTTTGGTAAATTTCTATAGTCCGCAACTTCGCGTTTGATTTTGTATATTGCGGAACTATCGGTCCTATTTGTAGCGCACAAAAGATCTGAGTCCCAATTTTAAGCCCGCCAGCCCTAGAACCCGCGATCCAAAAACTGGCTAAGTATGCAATGAGGGCTCCGTGCATGCTTTATAAAATCTCATCTCCATATTTTATAAAAGTACAAATTTCCTATGTATAGAACTAAATATCTACTTTATAAAAGTGCATATTTCGTATGTACTTTTATATATTTCTCTTAAATTTCTATAGTCCGCAATTCCGCTTCTCAATTTGTGTATCGCAGAATTGTCGGTGCTATTCGTAGGGCATGGAACATCAGAGGCCCAATTTTGACCCACCAGCTCGGGTCCAGGAACCTATAATTTCATAAATTTCAATTTCTTTTGTGTCCAGGAGTCCTTGTTTTAAAGATAACTAATTCGGTAATGCTATTTTTTTTTGTGTCCAACAACCTTTCAAATGTTGATAATTTTTTATATTTTTCAGGAAGAACTAATTCAGGAATACTATGTTCTGCATGCAAACCACATATATTTCAACTTTCTAGCCACGTCTCTGTACTAGGTCACATTTACTCCCATCGCAACCTGGCAGGGACTTCGCTGCCATGCAACACTTGTTATTATAGAGTAATGTATTTGTAAAGAGAAATGTGACTTAATTATATTTTTTTTATAGCATTTAATGCTTCAAATAGAAAGCTAAGAGATTAGTTGAACAACTTTGGGAAATTGTCAAATTCATAATTATTACATATTAATGTATTTGTAAAGAGACCTATGACTTAATTACCATTTTTTTAGCATTTAATGTTTCAAATAGAAAATAAGACATTAGTTGTTTGAGTTGATTTTAACATTTTCAACATGTTGATGTCATTAGCCCATTTATAACATACACAAATGTGCATGTGTATACAAATAGTTGTGGGTCAGCAACAAAGTATCTACCATGTTAATTGCATGCATGATATTTGATGCGTATGAGAAATTGACAATATTTTATAAATGCTTTCATATCTATCAGTGAGCTTAACATTGTGAGTTCTTGCAAAATAGTTGCAGAGGGACAATTATGAATAATAAGAACTTTAAGAGAAAAGTAAATTTTATGATCATTGTTATATGAATAGTAATTGGTCAAAACAAGAGCTCTAAAACAACCTCCTCAAACATTCTCATTCAATTGTTAATGGATTTGCAAAGACATGTGATATACATCAGAGCATGCTAACAAAAATGACGAGAATGAAAGTGGTATTGATATCACACATCTAAAAAGCTCTTTGTGCATTTTTAAAATGGAGGACTTGCAAAAACTAGTTTTTGATTACAAGGCTATGGATAATGTGATTGAATGGAGGACTATATGCAAGTAAGCAACAATAGACAATGGTGGTTCAAAGTCAAATATTAATTCTTATTATGAGTATAATATTTATTATGGCTAGAAAATATTCGTTAGAATAGGTTGCAATGTTTTCTAGTGATCACATTTGTTGATGTACTTAGTGCCTTTATGATGACAATTGTAGCACATAAAACCATCATTTGTATGCATTTTTGTACATGTAATTAACATCATTAGATTCATTTAAGGTCCTTTACTAGGGCATTTATGTTGATCTTGTTATTTGATTTAGGTGCGTTTGTGACTTGGTAGGTGAGTTTTTTTTTATCCCATGTTCATTATGTAAAGTAGTTTTCTCATTGTTGGGATCTATGTATTGAGAAAGTCTTGAGGTCATTAGCTAGAGCCATATAAAAGAGAATATTGTTTATCATTTATTGAATGTGTAGGGGAAGCATCCACTATTAATAATTTGATAGATTATTCATGGTAATGAATGAATAATGGCATCTATACTTAGTATATTTTCCTTGAGAGAAGACCACTTCACATAGTGAATGTGGGATAATAAAATAACTCACCTACTAAGACACTTCATCAATGACCTGTATTAAGTAAAAAGGAGTGGCATAAATGCTCCACTAAAAAATTCCAATTAAGTCTAATGATGCCACATTACATGTATATAAATGCTTGATAAATGATGTCTTTATTTGCCACAACTGTAATCATGATGGCATTAAGTAAGTTAACTCCCAAACCTACGTTCAAAGATATTCAAGTTCCTAAACAAAGTGCAACCTAGGGGCACTTAAGGAGGTCTCCCATTATCACAATGTCAACTCTTCCTCTCACATCAGGCTGGCTCTCCTCCAACTCAAGGGGGAAAACCCTAGAAAATATATTTATGATATTCTTTAACTCTTCCTCTCCTATTAGACTAGATCTCCTCCATCTTAAGGAGGGAAACCCTAAAAAATATATTTATGATATTCTTTAGTATTTAAGAGATGGTGGATTTCCAAGACTAGTGCCTAACCAATTGGGCGATGGAGTCTAGATCAACAAGTAAGAGGGTTTGAACAATATGGAAGGAAGTGCATTTAGGCCATTATAAACATGCTCCAACTAACCACTTGGATTTAGTTCAATATGTATAAAATTAAAGAAGGGCCCTTCTAAAGATGTCCCTTACAACAAGTACAAATCAACCAAGTAATAATGTGCAACTATGAATAATTAAAGAACAACCACATATGAAACCATAAATGAAGTAGACAAGATTAAGAAGCCTTATATACAGAATGAATAGCCGACAATACAACATTCTTCAAGTGTGATTTCACCCAAAGATCAAGAGGGCCTAAACGTGCCACAATAAACCTTCAACCATAGTTAGGGCAACCCTCAAAATAGAGTGAACAACCCTAACCAAGACATTATAGTAGAAAATATCCTTCAATAAACACAATGATTATAGTAAGATGAGGGGAGGCTTTCACCTCAACACTAACATCCTTGTATTGGAGAAAAACTACCCTTCTGCAAATATTATTCTGGCATATTTGTACTAGTAATTCCCAACCATCAAATAAACCTAAGGAAAGTAAAAGAAAGATGAAGAACCTCACATTGAAATGCCCCTTAACTTCTTCCTCCCAAAATATAGCCACTGAGGCTTGGAGGGGATCTCCCACATTTCCAACCATTCCTCTAGCAAATGAATCTCTCCTCTATTTATACCCTTCTTTGTCTCAAATTAGGGTTTCATCCATCCAAGGTTTTAAGGAGTGAAAATAATATTTCAATCCATGGAAAGTCTCCTCTTACATAGGGCACACCTCCCTAGAGAATTCTTATGCACTTTAGAGCCTTCCTTATCCCTAGTGCACCACTTGGAGAGATCATAAACTTGGTGCTCCTCTTCTATAGTGCAAATAATATTCCATTATGTCTTGATTTAGCTTATAGGTCCCTGGCCAGATGTCATCTTGCTAATTCTTTTGAGTATAAATTTGTCTCCTTGTGAAATGGACTCTCCTCCATATATGTATTGCATGCTTTGAACCAAGTGTCCTTGCCCCAAATGTCTCGTAGGTGAAACATGCCTCCAAATATGTGGAATACATTTGGGTTAACATGAATGCCCCTTAAAGCCACTTTATTGTGATTTTAATTCCCTTTTGCACAAAACATCCCACTTGCAAGGGGTAGATTCATAATCAAGCTGCCACAATCCTCCCTTATAGTGAAATGGTTGTCATCAAGTGATCTTATTTGACTAAAACAATGTTCCAAGCTAGGTAATTGCTCCATTGATTCTTTCCTTCATCGATTGTCATACCCTAGACCTCCTCTAAGCTAGGGTGTTTTCTATCCTTGATGCTCTTAACTTCCTGTGTGTTAGTATTTCCTATTCTAGGTTGTATTTGCCACCTTTACTCACCATAGATCGTTTTCTAGACATCTCCTAAAGTAGGTATTCCTATTATAGGGCTCCTTCCTCAAATGATGATAAAAATGGATTCAAACAACATGAATGATTGTAAGACTCAATACTCAAAAACAACATAGGTAATTAATGAAGGTAGAAAACAAGAAAAGACAAATGCATCAATAAAGAAAGTAAATGTAAACAAGAAAAATTAAAGACAAAAAAAGAAAGAATTAAATGAAAAATAAAAATAAAAATAGGAGAGAAAGTTGGGGAATGGGAAATGAAAGGACAAGGATGCTTGACCTTCCCATTACCCCCATCTCTGCATATATCTCATTGTAATTGGATTCACAAAGGGATTTTTGCTGACCAATAGTCGAGGACATCATAGAGCCATGGACTACAATGTAACTTGAGATTTCTAAAATGAAAACTAAGAAACCATTCAAAGTTGGTTTTCGCATTTGGGTTTCCAGGGTAAAATTGTTGCGTTTGCGACATGTTTGATCTTACTATTGTGTAAATTATGTGTGTGCATTATGTCACTCTTCTTTATGTTCCATGTGTTATTCTGAGTGTGTAATGGCTATTGGATGGTATTGTTACTTCCAATTATGTTAAGGGAATGGATATGATGAATATCAAACTGTATTATTGATATTTATTAAAAAAAATCTTTTTTTGTTAATACTTGGGAAGAACAACAGTTAAATAACAAAGATTGTCAATTTGTGGATTATGTTAGATCAATGGTTGTGATAATTTTTTTGTTGCAAATTCTCAATATAGTTTTTATTTTCGGCCCTTAAATTTAGCAATTCATTGTTTGATGAGACAATTGTTGGTTGTTGGACAACCACACTCAACCAAGTTTTTGAACTAGAGGGCCACATGCACCCTTCCTTAACCAAATTTTCATTTTAGAATTTGGCTAGAGGTCATGGGAAATCGTACACAACAATTGGAAGAGGTTTGAGGGTCATATGTTGCACATTGAGATTCTTAGAGTCTGGACATAGTCTTTTCTAGCTCCCCAAGGTTGTACATAGCCTGGGTACATGGCCTTCATCTCCTCGAGGATGCATGAAGAGATGGTTGGGCATGTGAGTGTCTTGTTAGGCATTGGTATGGGCATTCAACAATGAAAAGAGTGGTAACCTATGCTAAGGGAGTGTTCAAACCATAACCTTGTTGTAATTGTTATCCTTCCCTTCATTTTTGGTATCTTATTATTCAAATTTATGTGGGCATATGTTGGAGTAATGTGTTTGGCATTGTATGGTTTTGTCTTATTCTCAACTTCTTATGCAACCATCTAATTATTTGTTTGATTAAGTGTTATTTCATATTTGTTATTTGAATGGATTTACATTGAAGTGGATATTGGTTATAAGCATGGGAAATTGGAAGGAAGACACCTCACTTATAAATCCATATTTTGAGACTTGTGAAAGCATTTCGTATGAAAATAATGTTTATGGCATTCCTATCATCTCGTGAAGACATTTTATACATATGAATATGAGCATTGTCGTGTAATATCATAAATGCAAATGAAGATTCATTGAGCCAAGTTCTTTTGTCATCGAAACATTACATAGTAAGCCGACAACATTGTTCACAGTGAGTGGCAACAAGTCCAAAGTCTTTGCAATTATTATATGAAATCTCAAGGAGCCAAAGAAGGATAAATGGTATAACCATATCAAATAATTAGCCTTTTTCATATTTGCAGTAGGGTTCTGATTATAATTTACATTAAAGTTGGAATTTCATTGAGTTGGTTCCATTGAGCCTATGGCTATAAACCTTATGCATAAGCAATTTTGGTGGTTGGTATTTAACCATAATAGAGTTCATCAATGGCTATAACCATTGACTAGGTGGTCATTCCCAAAGCATTGAACAATTGGGAGAGGTCTACAATTCCTCAATCAAGCCACTACAATCAGAACTAAATACACATAGAACCATGATGGTGTCTACAACTTGATCATCATGATATATCTAGTTCATTTTGATATCAACGCGCAAAGGAGTTGCACCGAAGATAGAGTTCTAAGTGATAAGTAATTACAAAGTCCTGGTTATTATTGGCATTGCCAACTAGTTGCTTGTGTGCAGGTTACACTAGAGAATAGGTCATCTCACAAATCCTGAATAATGTTGCAAAGTAGTTTGCACTCAAAACTGGTTGGTTTTGTGTATGTGAACCAAGAACATAAACCTTAGAGTCATTCTGAAGATAGGGATCTCTACATAAGATTGAGAACAAAGACTAAGATTTCAATTCCTCAAAGTATCCATGTTGGTGAAATAAGTGGGTTATAAGTATCTCATTTACATATCAATTGTGCTAGTGTGTTAGAATGGAATCTCTTAGTACCATGTGCTTCCAACAACCTATAATTGTTCTTGAACTCCAAGGGTCTTCTTTTGTGCTCGGTGAGAGATGAATGGCTTGTGAAATGTGAAATGAACCATGCATTTTCAAGTTAACAAAGTACATCAACAAATGCAACCATTGGATAAATAAATGCTCCACCAAAGGAACCCATTAAATATGATGATCCATATTCCATATTTATAAATTCCCCATAAATGATGAATTTAAATACTACAACTACCATCATAATGGTATTAAGTACATCAACAAATATGAACAATGGACAAATAAATTCTCCACTAAAGGATCTCAATAAGCCTATTGTTGGTCCACTGCATGTGTATAATTGGAGTAAGCCAATCTTGTAGCAAAATGACCCTCTTTCCAACCACGAATATTATAAGAATCCAACATAAATTTCATGCATGATCATAATTCCACCATGATCCAAGTTCCATGTTTGGTGGAATGATGCCCCCAAGGGTTTTACACAATTTTGAATCAACTGAGATCATCGAAAATTAAATGAGAGTTATGGATCGATGGGAAGTTTGACTTCTTGTATCATCGGATTCTGGTAACCAAAGGGAAGTTTTATACAATATATATATATATATATATATATATATATATATATATATATATATGGCTTTAAATGCTATGATTGTCACATCAACAAATGTTGCCACTCAACAAATAAATTGTCTACTAGAGGAGCCCAATAAATGTAATGACATCTCATTACATGTACATAAATTCCCCACTAGTGTTGCTTTTAAATGTTTCAATTACCAACAAGATGACATTAATAAATGTTGCTACTAGACAAATAGACGCTCCACTAAAAGATCCCAATAAGTTTAATGAATCCCCATTATATGTATATAAATGTCCCTTAAAAAAGTATTTAAATGCAATAACTACCATCATAATGGATTTAAGTACATCAACACATATGGTCATTAGACAACATTACAACCTATCACAATATTCCCTTGTAATGTTGAATAGGGGAACAAGTATGAATTCGTAGGAAGATGGAATTACCTTAGCACTCATCCTCAATGATAACTTCATTAGTCCCCAATAAATTGTAAGATGGATGAATTTTTCCTTGGTCTAGGACTTGGTGAAGAGCAAGACAAATGCTTGAAATAAGTAATGTCATCATCAACAAGATATGGAATGTAGTGGGTAGTATATGTGTCCAAAACCGCTACCATGAGATTAAACTACAAGTAAATCCTCCTTATGTCAGATGGATCGCCAACATTAGAACTTACAATTTTAATGTGTACTCATAGGCCATTGATACTATATGTCCAATGAGGCCTCTGGCTTATTCTTGTCGCTCGTCCTAATAACTAATTTTATAGAATCTATAGGCTAATGGATGTCACTGTTAGAAAAACTGGCACAATCACATCAACTCCAACTTATACACATGGAACAACCTCCTGGTTATGTTCAAAATGACTCCAACCTTTTTTKCCACCTTAAGAAATATATCTATGGCCTTAAGCAAGCTCCTCAAGCTTGTTATACTAAAATGAATAGCTTTCTTCTTGACACCAAMTTTTCTATATATCATTCTGACCCCACTATATATACCGAGAAAGTAGGTAACCATCTCATAATACTTGTTCTTTATGTTGATGACCTTATTCTCACCAATAGTGACCAAAAACTTTCAAACCATGTGACATCCAACCTTAAGAATAAATTAAAATTGATAGACTTAGGACATGTGCATTATTTCCTTGGCCTCCAAGTATTGCAAACCAAGAAAGGAATTTCCCTTTCCTAGTCTAGGTATGGATGCAACCTTCTTCACTGCTTTCACATGGAAGATTGTAAACCAACCCCTTCTCCCTTCTAGTCTAGATTCAAGCTTGTTGTTGCTTGTACTATACCTGAAGTAGATGCCATTTTCTACCGTGAATTAGTTGGTAGCCTTTTATATTTGACTCATATCTATCCTAATATTTTCTTTGTTGTTAGTCTTGTTTCTTGATATATACAAACACCCCATGAGAGCCATTGGAAAGCAAAAAAAAGGATACTTCAATATATTCGGGGTATAGTTCAGTTTGGGATACATCATAGTTTCGGGGGGGCTCCTTTACTAGTTGGTTTCACTGATTTTGATTAGGTTGACGACCCCAATGATTGGAAGTTTATTGTGGGTTATGTTTTCAGTCTTGGTTCTGGACCTATCTCTTGGACTTGTAAGAAGCAATAATCTCTTGCTTTTTCTTTAACAAAAGCAAAGTATCTAGCAACAATTAATGCAAGTCAAGAATCCATGTGACTTCAACAAATCCTTTCAAAGTTTGGATTCTAGTAGCAACATCCAACCACACTCTATTGTGACAATCAGAGTGTCATCAAGCTCACCAAAGATCCAACTCAACATTATCATAGAAAACAAATTCAACCACACATGCACTTATCAAAAATCTTATTTAGGATCACATTCTCAAAGTGCTCTTTTGCGCTACATATGATCAAGTTGTATACATTTTCACAAAGTCTCTTATAGAAGAAGAGTTTTACAAAATTCAATCTATGTTAGGAGTTTACGAAGTTGTGATCAAGGAGGATAGGCTCTATTACCTTCTTCGTTCTCTTATTGTATCACAATTCTAAATCCTTGTTCAATCCTATTTCAAGTTGTTATTAAGGGGGGATGTTAGGATATTTAGACACTTAGGAATTAATTAAGATCAACTAGGTTTAATGTTTCTTTAGGTAAAATGTGTTTCTTTAATGTGTTTCCTTAGTATGTGTTAGTATGATGGTTATTCACCGTTGATTGATTGTGAGAAATTCATATGTAATTTATTTTTTTCTTTTTGCATTAATATATTGCCTCAAGTGGCTGCATTGGTTATGGTCATGGATTGTTTCCCTCTTTGAGGATTTTAACCACATAATACACTAGTGTGTTGGTTTTTGATCTATTTGTGTGAGTGGCTGCTTAAGGTGTTCAATATGTGTGGAAATACCTTGTCTATTGAATAAAGTTTTCCATAATAAGTATTAAGTGTGATTGGCTATTGAACATCTCCAATAAACACAAGGGTCCCCAACTATTGGATCAAATACCATCCTTATCTCTTAAAGTTATATAAAATGTGATAAAGTAGCCCATTTTTTCCTTGTTCTTAAAAGATTCATTACAAATACCATACATATAGATAGTACACTAATTTAACCTTATTCAAGTAATACATCTAATTTCACGAATGAAAGTAAAATAATTTGAATAGTATTTTTAACATTCATATCATTAGTCCCATGAGAATGGGGGAAAAACAATTAGGGTATGTAGGAAGGAGGGTGATAGCGGTGTAAGAATTGGCAAAGAGTACAATACAATGACAGAAAAAAAAATATTTGAGGTAAGAAGGCAGGGAGACAGGGCTCTCATTCAGGGAGGTCCTATCAATAGAATCTAGTATTCCAATGGAGATGGGGGAGCAGGAAAAGAGGGATTTTCCAATAGCAAAGATACCTTAAGAAAATTAGAGGAAACTAACATTATAGGAGGTGAAACCAATAATAAAGAGTAGAGTGGTGTGATGTAGTCTAAGAACAAAGTAGGGGGATTCCTGGTGAAAGCAATAGTAAACCCAAAATATGAGGTCACATCTGCAAGAGTTGGGGGTTACATCCAATACATGAATTACCATGCTATAATTGGCAAGTTTATGAATATCTAGCCATTAGAGAACACTTTAATTTGGTGGATCAAATCATGCTAGAAACTAAAGGGCCAAGTTGATATGAAACTTGGTTCGAAGGGCTTCTTCATGGAAATATTTCCAAGTATTGAGGATAGGGATCAAGTCTTCAAAGATAGATCATACTTCTTTAACTAATCAGCCTGCATTTGCGCTTCTAGAAGAAAATTTCAGCTTGAAGGAGGAGGACTTCACTATTGCACAAGTTCGGATTAATTTGAATTCTCTTCCTCAAAAATTTTGGAATTAAGAAACCCCAGCAGGAATAGTAAATATGTTTTTCAACTTCATCAAAATATTTGAGATAACATGAACAATTAAGTACATTGCTTATGCTAGGATATGTGTTTACATGAATGTCTCTAGAGCTCTACCCAAATCATTATGTATTAGTTTTTAGGATTCAAATAGAATCATACTCTAGACTATGACTACATATCATTTAGATGGTGAAAATGTCATGAACTGTTGGACAACTGAGAGGGGGGGGGTGAATCAGTTGTTTACCGAGCTTGAAAAATTATACTTATTTTTAATTCTTTACAAAGCACTTAATGACAATCACAATGATGCAGGGCAATAAGCAATAGCATATTCAACATCAGTCACACATATGAGATACACAGAGACATATTTTCTTGAGGAAACCCATACAGGGTAAAAACCTCTTCTTCTTTATATGATAAGTAATTTTTACATTCATTACATTATCATACATATGAGCACCTACTCATCGTGAGACTACAACCTCTATTTTTGCAAGCTGCAACTTGTTGAGAGCACCAACTCTCTGTTTTCTCTAGTACCAACTAGAACAACTCCCTGGTTTCTCTAGCACCAACTAGAAGGAAGCACCAACTCCCTGGTTTCTCTAGCACCGACTAGAAGGAAGCACCAACTCCCTATGTTCAAGCACCCACTTGAACCGCTGAGGACACTAGTCCTCCCTAGCACCTCCCAACCACCCTGAAATCTAAATTCTTTGTTACTAAAACTTATTACAATGATATAAAGTTCTTCAATAGCTTACCGGCCTTGTCGTTGTTCTGTTACACTGCTCTGCTCTGTTTGCATCAGTGTCTTCTGCACACCCCTTTCACTTTCTATTCTTCTGCATTCTATGCTCTCTGTGCCATGTCCCTTCAATGCACCATTCCTCTTCTGTGCATTTCTACTGCTGCGCTTTGCCTCCTTGCTCACACCTGAATCATGCTTGACAACAACAACAACCTCATCACTTTTCTGTACCGTGTCCTTATAGCTTCTGTACACCTTGTGCATGCCCTGTACACCATGCCTCAGTCTACTCACACCGCGTTAATCTCTTCCACATCTCGAGTGCTCTGTTTGATCATCATGGTAACCCTTAAGCTTCTCTGGCGGTTTGCCCACGCGTTCAGCATCACTGGATGTCATGTTGAGATTCCTTAGCCTCTCTGGCAGTCGAGACTCTTTGTCTTCTCTGGCATAGTCGAGCTTATACTTTCTACTTCAGTTACAGACTTCAATCCTCTTCCATCTATCAATTGCCTGTATCAATAGTCCTCATTCCACTGGAAGATGCCTTGAGACTCTTCATCTCCTCTGGCGATCACACTGAGTCCTCTTCGAGTCCTCTGGCCGAGACCATCATTTGTCTCTAGCTGTTACACTGAGAAGTGAAACAGTAGCCCTGCGATCTTATTCAACTTCACCTGCACCGTTGGATTGAATTCAAAGAATCTTGTGTTTATTTTTCCATTTCGCACTTCGGCATTTCGGGATCCCTGTGGTAAAGATTTCGTTACTCTCCATGTCCCGATCCCCGAAACTCCAAAATGGAGCTTGTCTGAACTAGATCCTTCCTTCATCTTCCGCTGATGTGACCAATGGCTGCGACCATAGGTTGAGCTAAAACGTGTTTCGCATTTCAACATTTCGGGATTTCGGGATTCCTATGGTAGAGTTTCTTGACGCTCCATGTCCCGATATCCGAAGCTCCAAAATGGAGTCAGATCAACAGTCCACACTCTAGATGATTCGACGGTCTAGATCTCTTCGTGATTTTGGGGTTCACAACTTCAGGACTCCTATGGTGGGAGTTCTTGACATCTCCATCTCCCGATTTTCAAAACTCCGAAAGGGAGTCAGATCAACAGTCCACACTCTAGATGATTCGACGGTCCAGATCTCTTCGCGATTTTGCATATCACGATTTCGGGGTTCACGACTTTGGGACTCCTATAGTAGGAGTTCTTGACATCTCCATCTCCTGATTTCCGAAACTCCGAAGTGATCAGACGACTCACATAACCCCCTGAGATGGATGGTTCACGAGATTTCGACGTTTCGCATTTCGCGATTTCAGGACTCCTGTTGTAAAGAACCTTGACATTTCCATCTCCCGATATCCGAAATCCCGATAGCCAAAACTCCGAAATGGAGTTTGACCAATCATATCGGCGTTTCGCATTTCGCGATTTTGGGACTCCTGTTGTAAAGAACCTTGACATTTCCATCTCCTGATATCCGAAATCTCGATAGCCAAAACTCTGAAATGGAGTTTGACCAATACTTCGATCTTGTCATTCGATCATTGTTGCGCTGCTGGTCTTCCTGAACTTATCGACTCTATGTGAGTTGTGCTGCTAGTCTTCCTGAAATTACTTCTGTTCCTGTTTTTCCATCGATGCCATCAATGACAGGAATAATCTAATCTTGCCATAGGAATAATCTGATCTTGCCATCAATGACAAGAATACTCTG
>ML794075.1:193799-236245 GCA_009831015.1 Picea engelmannii
GAAATTCTGGACCCCCCCTGCCCTTCTACCTTTAAGCGGAGGGGGGGGGGTCCGGAATTGGGGGCGCAACTTTTCGACGACCGAGATTTTAGCGCCCGGATCAACGGTGCTCGCGTGACCCCGTCATCCTCAGCAGCTCTGTGTTTAGCAAGGTGGGACTCCTTCCCGTCGCGTCAGCTTGTAAACTTGTCTTCCTCCTGGCCGTGCGATGAGGCTCGCGCTCTTCTACCCTCTCCTCATCTTCTAACATCTGTCGCTTCCCCCTCTCTTGGTTCACATGGTCCCTTTCTCAATCCATTCATCGCCAGCCATGTGTCCCATCTCTTTCCCTCCACATCAGCCTACCACCTCTCCCACACATCATCGCTCCTTGCTTCACCCCTGCGGTTGTGACCCTATCACTCCGTTGCTGAGCCCCGCCTTCCTCGCTGGCCTCCATATCCATCTTTCAAGCCATTTAGTTAGTCCAGGTGGCAGCGCGAGGAGTGTTCCACATCTCAAAGTGCTGAGTTGGCCGAGCCGTTCTAAATCCCGATGAAGCAGTTATTGAAGAGGTTGGTGGCGGTTAGACATCGCCTCCGCCATAATGGGAAAGCACATCAATGAATTAAAGGCACATCGATTCGCCGTTGGAACTACCAAAGAGTCAAATTGTGTCTGACATAAGTTGCACGATCTTTCAGAGGTTGATTGTCAGAAGCCATGTAGATGCAAAGCTTTCAATGCAATGTCTTAGTTTCGATGTTGTTGTTGTTCTGAGTATATGAAGGCGTTTTCGCCATTTTTGTATCTATCGATGGTAGAGCTAAGCTCCTGACTGTAAAGTTTCAGCAAACATTCTGGTTTCCTGGTTATGCCTCTATGTTTGAGATTTCTTGGTTTATAACAAACAGTTCTCTTTTTCCATCTGTGTTTCATCTTATGCCAGAGAGTCCATTATCGAATGATTCGCGTGGATTGTTGCAGTTTTGTTATGATAAAGGATTTGTTGTGACATTATTTTGTTCTCTGGTTTCTGTGTTTGAATGTGAAAGGATCTTGCATTCAAATGCTTTCTTCTCCAGTCTGTGATGAACCCGATGTTTATGATAGACCTTCGCACCCTTCTCATGCAAGTCTTCCCCCTACTCACCCTTGATTTGCGACTCACTGTTTGAAGTTTATCAAGACCTCACTCATCCATGCATGCCCGACCTAGTTTCTGAGTTGGGACGATAATGTTCTGAGTTTTTCTCCATTCGATCACCCCTTTCAAACAAATCGTGACATTAAACTGATGGGTGTCAGGCTCTGCTCCTGCAAGCAATCCGGGAGTGACTTCTGACGCTAACAGTTAGTTAATGGTAACTTTTCCTATTAAATTTAATGTCATGATTCTGGTTATGAGTCGTTAAGAAGAGGATTGAGTGTCTGAGTGCGCAAGATGGTAACTTGTGTGCTTCAAGAAGTTGGACTCATGTGTGTGTGGGTAAGGAGTTAGACTTTGCTCACAATAATAACAATGTGGCGCATGATGCCCATGTGGTTGTGTGCACAATTGTACTGTGGGGTTAGTATGCTGGTGCATGTAGTTGATTGATTTAATTCTATTGCATAAGGTTGTACTAAAAAGAGAATGTTGCTTATGCTTTTATAAGTTGTATGTCGTGACTCAAGCTTGGGATGAGCTTGTTACTCCAAGTAATACTGCTCGAATTGTGTTTAAAGTAGATTATGTGCTGTGAGACTTCAACGTGGCATGGCCTAGTAGCATGTTGGGGTTGTTACTATTTGGTTGATTCATAGCACCATAAGTTGTGAATTGTGTGATGTAGCCCATCTTGGGTGGTTGGGGACGTTACAAAGTGGTATTAGAGACATTGGTTCAACACTGGACTTGTATGGGCTAGAGATTAGCATGAATAAATGTGTGCGCTGAGATTTGGTGACATGTAATGTAGAGTTTAGTTTGTGTGGAAAACCATTGGTGCGCGGTATAGAGTTGTGGTCCACGGTTGTGCACACTAGAGTTGTAATGTTAAAATCATCCAAGAAATCCAAGAGAAATGATTCTAACAAAATGGTGCAAAGTTTTCATGTAGTTGTTGCATGAAATCATCTAACAAATCTTGTTGTCTACATGTTTTACATAATTATTAGTGATTAGAGCAGGATGAAGTCAATGGAGAAGGTTAAAAGCATGGATAATGCGTAGAGGACTTGGAGTCCCGATGATGATGAATTCATAGATTTGTATGTCAGCGTGGGTGTTGATGGTATATAGTCTAAGGAAGAGCACACGAACTTGGTAGAAACTATAAAAGTATCGTAGAAATAAGTCCAGAGCTATAAGGCTGATAATGAAAGGATTATGAGAGCCCAGGCACAACAATATGACTTCAATGTCAAATTGATTCAAAGTCTAGACATAATATAAAAGAACATGGATAAGGATACAAGGATGAGTAGATCCAGAAGTTGTAGATCTCATGATGAGAAAAGAAGAGAAGAAAGAAGTGTTGGTAATCATTCTTTCAGGAAAGTGCGTAGTAGTTTGAGTCCATCTCCTGTCAGAAAGCATAAGAGAAGGATTGGGGTGGACGAGCTACAGGGGGAAATGAATAAGATCAAACCTCCTACCTTTGATGGTGAGCACAAGAAGGATGAAGATGCAGAGACCTGGTTATTGGGTATGAGGAAGTATTTCCAGCTGCATAATTATTATGCATAGGTAGAAGGGAGAATTTCTATCTATCAGCTCAATGGAAAGCATCAATGTGGTGGGATCAGTATGTGCAAGTGCAACATATTGATGAGAATAAAGTGACTTGGAGGGATTTCAAGAGATACTTCCAAAAGAAATACTTAACCAAGTGGTACTATGACAGAAAAATAAAGGAGTTATTCAAACTCAAGCTTGGGAGCATGACAATTGACGAGTACGAAGAATATTTTTAGAACTACTGAATTATGTGCCTTTTATCAAGGGTGAACAAGTGAATATTCAGAGGTATCTAAGTTGGCTTTCCTCATTTATCAGTGAACATATACAATATGATGACCCTAATACGTTGGACGAAACAATAAGGTGCGGTAAGTGTCTTTATGAGCAACAAAGGGGAAGGCCGAATTTCCAAAAGGCTTGGGAAGAAAAAATGAAAAATAAGTTGGAACAGAGGAAGAAGGGGGTAAGCTACCATTTTTCAGAAATACAGTGCAAGGAAACACAAATCTCCAAGAGTCCAGAATGTCGGAAACAGTGGGACAAAACTCATGGATACAACCTATGCAATGTTGGGGTTGTGGCAGAAATCATATGTGCAGAGATTGCCTTCAAAGAGGTGATAAAGCGAACACTACGCACAATGTTCAACAAGCTGCGAATGTTACGAGGAAAATATCTCTATGGCATGGGGTAAACCACAACAGACAGAATGAAACATAGAAATAAACTCCAATCCCAAGTATGCTATATAAATGAAATGATAACAAGACAAGGCCAAGAGCCTACATTGTCCGAACGTTCGATGAAGACCACCATTGAGCACACAACTCAAATAATTATACCTGCAACTTTTCCTAAACAACCAAGATACACAAGAATATGGTGATAATATATAATGCCAACATATATATTAGCATAATCCATTAACATACATGACAAATACGCCCATGGAATAATAATTCAAATATTTGCAAGATATCAATTGGATGAGAAACGGGTATTTCTATTAAAATAATTAGTAGAAGTATATAGGTGACAAACTTCTGTAATGACATATATTAGAACCGAGAAACTAAGTCCCTCCAGCTGGGCCTCCACCGCTTCAATCCTCCACCAAAGGTAAGCTCATATAAAGGAGACAATGAGGTTCTCCATCACAAAGAAGTAAGAGCTTGGGGGACGAACAATGATTTCAAACTTTCAAGGATAAAGGGATGCATACTCAATATGAAGTGAAATTTCTCCAGAGTGTCTTTGCTCTCAAAAGTTGAATTCTCTTCTCCAAAAGGATTTGATATGGCTCAATTTATAGCTTTCACTTGGAATTGAAGGGTCGAGTTGGAGCGTTTCCAGTATATGGAAGGTCAAGGATCATGGATCTCGTGACATGTCATGGAAACCCGACATAATTTTTAATTTTGAGCACCAAACTCGATGTACGTGGGTTGTAGTGGAGCAACCTACATATATGCTTGTTGTCTAACTGGTAGAGCACGTATATGTGGAAAAATGTGTTTTTTGGGCTCTGGAAGTTACAAAAAGGGACTTCAAGTATGCATAGGGAAATGGAAAGGCCATCCAAGCAAGTTGCATGGGGTGAGGAAAAATTTGTTGTAACAAATGCCCCCTAATGTGTGAGGTCAGAGGAGTATCTGCGATGGATGAAATACATTATAATTCCTAGAAGTGGAGTAATGGAGACTCAGTTGGAAGTGCTAGTTTCTCATGAGAATATCATAATCCATAATGACTTTTCACACATGGTTTCCATTCTGAATTACACTGTAGATCCATGTGGAAATATACCAAATAGTTGTTCATGGCCATGCATAGGCAATACAAAGTAGACACATGCCATAAGATGTCATAGTCATGAACAAGGCCCAGTGGAAACAAATCTCAAAATCAATCTGAAGATATCTATATGCTCTCATTGTAGACTAGATCCCTTTTGGTCCCAAGTTTGATTCCAAGGCTTACTTGCATTTCCTTCCTCGCAATTTCGAGGGTATGCAAATCTACTCTGAAGTTAGAAGCCACGGTCATCTGTTTAGTTAGAGAAGGATCAACATATAGTGACTCAAACCATTTTTCACTGACCAATTGTTTGGTTGGGCCCTTGTGCTTAAAGATATGACCAACATCCACTATTAATAATCTATAACTCTTTGAGGCCAAGAATATACAATGGAGTACAATCTAATCTGCCATGATCACTGATGTCATATAGGTACTGGTCCAATGAAAGACATCAACATAATAGGAATGCTCCTACTATAAGCTAGAGGTATTCTACACTATCCGTCGAAGGTGAAAGTCTACATCACATGAATAGAGGAGTTGATGTCGAACACAATGAGACTTTGTTTGATTACTAGTCATTAAGGTATACAGTTAACAAACGTGAGACAACCTACCGATAATGAAAGTAGGTATAAAGGCACTGAGTACATTCTTACAAGTGTGAATAAGGGTGTTGAGGTCGAAAACTTGAATAATCCATCGATCAAGAGACATCGACGTATTCCCAACTATCGATGGCGAGAGAACTTGCCACTGATGATTGCAAGCCTCTAGGTACTCATTAGACTCTAGGTTTCATTTCCAAAATAGATGAGTTGAAGTCGATGGAAGGAGACCCGCTAAAAGGAGAGCATTATGGAATATCTCATCAATCAACACGAGGTACAAAGCAATATATTGATGATTAGGAGGAGATCAGACGAATAGGATATTAACAAACCAATGACCCTATGCGTCTTTCGCATGCATCATATGCAAGTATTGCATGAAAACGATCCTCTTAATAGCATCCAATAAGGAAGAATGTCAAAAAAGGCGAGGAAACCACCAAAAAGGCTAATGTCATCCAAGACACTGCACAAATCCCAATGTGTGAATATATTTCTTGTCATTGAACACAAGGGAAACCCCCCAGTCAACGACCAATGAGGAGATGTCGACTACTAGGTTCAAGGTTACCTACCCATAATCAAAGTAGGACCAGGGTGCATGGTAGGACTACAACTTCATGTGACTCTGAGACACACTGAGTGTATGACCGACATGCAAAGTCAAGAGTTCTGATAAATTGCCAACACAGGCTTATATACTTTCTTTGAACAAGAGCATGAGACATATGGATAACTTAGGCAACATAGACTTGATGATAAAACTTCATGATGTAGGGGGCATCAACAAACTCTCCAGAGGGACTGGAAGAATAACCAGTCAGAGGAGTAAACTCTATGTAACGAGATCAACTTCCTAAGGTCATGCTAATCCCAAACTTTGGATGATAGTGGACTCAAAAGTTTGTGCTATATTCAAAGGCGACACGACTGTTGCCGATATGAGATAATATTCTTTTCCCGCCCGTCTTTTTTTATTTTTTCACAGGAAAATAAATGTTATGACACAAGAGAGGAAATGAGTGTTGCGAGTAATCAACTAGCTCCAAACAATGGAACATACCTATGCTCAATTCAAGGAAGTGCATGCGGGGCATGGACACTCAGGGGAATGTTTCCTCTTAGGGTACAGGGTGTCAAGCTGCAAAGGATATAAACAAGGTTCTGCTTGGCTAGTGATGCAAATTGTTGAGGTAAGAGGCTTATAACGAGAAAGAGAGAACCAACAATAGGCTCAATACTGCAAGTAGGATGATGTAATGTGATTACAACTTAACTCCAAAGAATGTCCTTTTTCATAGATTTAGTCCCCTAGGCCCGAAAAAGTATAAAATAATACCCAAGAGAACTCTTCTAGCCAATGTTGACTAGAGTATTCCTTTTTCACAAGTAGTCTACTTGGTTCGAAAAAGGGTTAAACTTACACCAAATAGATGTCCTTTCAAAGCCATTTAACGAGTGTGAAAGAGATAAGTTCACTTGGCAATCTTTTTACTTTTTTAGAGAGTCGGAAAAGAGCTTAACCAAGACTTAGGGGGGAGTACCATAGGTGAAGGTCAAAATGCTTGTGAGTAAGAATATGAGGTTTGAACACAAAGTCATATCAGAACTATAAGGAAATCCCTGTCCTATGGAATAACTTTTGCATGGGCAACAAATGGCACAAAGGTTCTATCTAGGGCACCCATGTTTGGTAAGTCTCTACCACTTTAATAACGACACTTCTAGTAGCAGTAAGAAGGTTATGTGCCACTAAAAAATGGGTTTGTACCTAAGGCATATGGATCAAAGTCATAGGAAAATGCAAGGATGCAAAATGGAGTGATAACTTATCCTATATGCTGGTGAAAGAAAATACATGCCGAAGGCACAAACAAGCGGTATGACGCTAGAAACCGTAAAAATCCTGGACAAAACCACTAAAACCAACTCTTTCCACTATGCTATTAGTCCATAAGGTCAAAAAATCAACACAAACTATATGAAGTGGGTAAAAAATTTCTACTAATAGTGAAAATAGACCATTTTACCATACCATTTGAGTTTTTTCACCCACATAATGCATTTTAGGCCATTTTCCCCATGATCTTCAAGTGTCGATTGCGGGAGCTAAATCAATGAAATTAGCAACCATCTGGACCAAGTAAGTGCCCATCCCCTCTTCTTCACTTTTAATGGTTTGAATTTCAATTTTAGGCCCCATTTTTTGAGTTTTAGAGGGTGCAACACATAAACTAGGGCATATACAAGTGATAGTTCATGGGGTCATGTACATGGAGGCACGTATGCAGGAAAAGAAAAGCCTACCTACATATATGTGGCCCTATACGCGAATTTTAGCATGTCAGCCTGCGTACAAGTTCATGAACACCTTTTTTGACAAGATTTAACTCAAAAAATGATTTTTCCTTTGCAGGATGGTGATTGAAAGGAGGGAGAGGGAGCATGAAGAGATAGATGCGGCAGTGGAAAGAGATGCAAGGGCCCAAAAAAATTTAAAAAGATGTGGCCTTTATATATTTTGGGCTCTCAAAGGAATGAGGGATAAAGTGAGGTTACTCCAGATGGTCGTAAACTATTGTGATCCAGAGACAAAGGCCTTCAATATCAATGGGAAACCATTGAGGATTGAAGTGGACAACATATATTCTATCATAGGATTGTCTTTCCGGGGTGAGGTAGTGAATCTCAAGGCTCAGGGGGCTGGGGGTGGTATGACCATGGAGGAGTACATTGTCATCCACTGTGTTGCAGGCACAGATAAAGTAGGGATCCAACTCCCAATCAGGGTGATCGAGAACCTGAGCTTAAAGATCGTTGTAGTTGTTCTTACACGGATCTTGGGGTCGGCCTTGTTGCACTAGGCCTCGAAGCAACTCATGTTCTATGCGTTGGAGTGTTTACAACCCACTGTTTATGACTGGTGTACCTCACTGCTGGCTAACATGAAGATCCAATTGAAAGATTGAAAACAAGAGAGAAAGAGAAATTTCAGATTTGCATCCATTTTGTGTAGCTTTTTCTTTGAGTGGGTTCTAGGCCTGAGCCCTAGAGTAGAGATTATTCCACATGGACCACACGATCCATCCATGTCACAGTGGACTGATGTGATGAGGCGGCTAGGAGGTGGTAGGGTGCCAACCCCCTATAATGATGAGTTCTTTTTCTGGCGACGTTGACAATTTATAGTCATTGATGACTACTCTTATGCCATGATTGACTATAGAGGGGATCTAGATATGCCTTTGCTGCCAAGTTCCGTCTACGGTGATATTGGTAAGAAATGTTTTTTATATATTTCATTTTTTCATTTTTTTTCAAAAAGAATAAAAAACACAAATATTTTTGCATGGTATCAAGTATTAAAAATTGGTACCAGAGGGATTCCCACGACATCGACGGAGGAGTCAGGGAGATGAGCACGTAGGAGGAGATGCAAAGAGAGTGTTGTAGAATGTGCATGGGAACCTGTCTCGATTGACTCACATGATTCCTATGGTTCAAGTGGAGGATGTACTAGAGGCTATGAAGTGACAGGTGGTGGGTGTGCCCCGTGCGTGGATGCGACTCTTTCGATGTCTCGCAAACACCATAGTGTGCTATCATGATACGCAGCCGGCGCCACAGACGTAGATTCCATGGTCATATATATACCAACCATATATGTATTTTGAGGGTGTGAGCCCCATTTTGTACTATGACACCATATTTTTTGAAAAGATGAAATATAAAAAATTTTGGTCTTCGACTTTACTTATATATGTTACAATGTGTACATGCATGAATGTGTTTTATTTTCTTAGTTATGTGATAAATTCCAATCTAAAATATAATTAGCATATGGATTAGATACATGATTAGAACTTCTAGGTATATGATTATAAGTAAGAAAATCAAAGTATCATTCCAAAAGTCGTGTCCGTAGGAATCGTTGGAGTAGAGTAGGATCTCGCACACAGTAACTTTCGTTTAACTAACACGCGACTAACTGGGAGTCGGGGAAAACCTCTAAATAACTAACACCATGTGAAATGGCATTGCGTAATAGTTCTATAACTACACTATACTCAACCACATTATTCGTTGATGACTCCAGACGAACGCCACCTGAAGACATCGGTTGGCCCTCAGGTGTGTAAATGACCCAAGCGACGGAAGCCATGTTCTGTGTATGATGACTGACACCGTCCGTGAATCCTAAAAAAACTGAAGACTTTGTTGACATCTTTCAACCAAGGGAAAACTTGATAAGTAAGCCGATGACACAAAGGAAAAGATGTATATACACTAAGATACACTAGTGTAGAGAAGGTCATGCCCAAGCTTGAGGGCTCAAGCATAATACCTTTTAAGGTAGAGCCCATCTCTGGGCTCATCTAACATATTTCCTTCATAATATTACAATTCATAGGCTCCTTTCTCTAAGACACGCCACATGATATAAGGACCGTTCCACATGGGGTTGAACTTGCCTACCCCCAACGATTCTTTGGCTTGGTGATACAGGAGAACCAAGTCACCCTTATCATATTGCCAAGGATAGAAAAACCTATCATACTAAACCTTAACACATCGTTTATTCACTTTGATAGCCGTAGAGGCATCTCGACGCTGCTCATTGAGACACTCTAGGTGCACAAGGCATTCTTCAATATCAGATGTGTCAGGTAGGATCTCAATTGCCAGTTTGAGGGAAGGGATTTTGCATTCAATCAGAAGGATCGACTCCACGCCATGTACTAACTGAAAAGGAGAAAAACCATTGGAAGTATTTACTGAGGTTTGATTTTCCCAAAGTGTAGGGTAAAGCATCAACTGCTATTCAGATTTACTCTGGCTAATAGTTTTTTGCAAGATGGTCTTGAGAAATTTATTCATCGCCTCTACTTGTCCATTTGCCTAGGGATAATAAGGGGAAGAATGACCATGTTCAAACCCAGTTTTGATGATAACTCCTTCATCATTTCATTCTAAAAGTAATTTCCATGATCAATGACAATCTCTTTTTGGATTCCGAACCAGGCTATAATTTGGTTGAATACGAAGAATCTTGCAGTCTTACCATCAGATTACGGTAGGTATGGCCTCTGCCCATTTAGTGAAGTAATCCATGGGCACAATGATATGTTTATGCACCCCATTCGAAGCTGGGTTACAGTCCATAAAATCTATCCCCCACTTAGTGAAGGGACCGACGTATGACTGGATGAAGAGGGGCTGGATGCGAGTGCATTTTCCGAGTGAACACCTGACAAGGGTGACACTTCTTGACCGCTTCAACACAATCTTTAAAAATTGACGACCAAAAATAATCGGCTCCCAATATTTTTTGGGTTGTCGCAAGCCTGGATAGACGACCACCACAAGCCCCACTGTGACATTCATTGAGAATTGACTGAGCTTCCTCGTGAGTCAAGCAACAACGCAAACATTATCTACTCCTCGATGATACAAAGTGTCGCTGATGATCAGACAACTTTTAGCCTGATGACGTATACGTCATTGATCGTCTCGCGAGAGATGCTGGGATAGCTTCAAGATTTGAAGATAAATTAGAATGTCTCCATACCATGGGTCTGAAGATGAGATAAGGAAGATATGTTCATATGAGAATGAATCTTCATGAAAAATGTCCTCATCTAATCGAAGGTAGTTTGATATGAACTTAACAAAAAATAACAATTTCTTAGACTTTGTCGAAGCAAAATCGAGATCAAATTCTTGCAAAATAACAATCCACTTATTATATTTCCCCCCTATGATACGCCTGGTGAAGACGTATTGAAATGGATTAATATATGAAACTACGATAGTTTTTCAAAGTAATATATAATGTTGTAATATTTGAACTGCATGTATGACGACCAAGGCTAGTTTTTCTACGTGAGAGTATTTAAGTTCAGGACTGATTAAGTTTCGATTGAGATAGTAGACAATGTTCTCATGGAGCTCATCATCCTCCTGAACCAGAACCATACCAACCATTCCTTCAGACACAACGATATAAAGAAAATAGTCTTTATTGTAGTCTGGAGGCTTCAACAGAGGCGCCGATACCAAGGATTTCTTAAGAGCATTGAAGGATTC
The DNA here is from genome assembly GCA_009831015.1 of Picea engelmannii. Lineage (NCBI taxonomy): Eukaryota > Viridiplantae > Streptophyta > Pinopsida > Pinales > Pinaceae > Picea > Picea engelmannii. Next base: position 205,002 of record ML794075.1, read on the forward strand.
CTGGACTTTCTCATCCCATATAAACGAAGTATCCTTCTTTAAAAGATGCATGAAACCCTTAGTTAAATTGGCATAGTTCACTATGAACCGACGCAAAAAATTAGCCTTCCCTTGTAAACCTTGAAGTTGTCGAATGTTATGGGTGGGAGGCAATCGAAGTATTACCTCAACCTTCATAGGATCTACCATGATCCCATGCTCATATACTAAGAATCCTAAAATATGACCATACCTAACGTAGAAGATGCACTTGTGAGGGTTCAACCAAATGCGATAGTAACAACATCTCTCAAATACTAATCGAAGGTGAGTGAAGTGATCTACTCTCTTGTGAGAGTGAGCAACGAGATCATCGAGGTAAGATTCAACAATATATTTGAGATCGTGAAAAGCAAAGGTCATTGTGCGTTGGAAGGTTTCTCCAGTGTTTTTAAGGCTGAAAGGCATTTTCCGGTATGCAAAAGTACCCCAAGGACAAATAAACATCGTATTATGTTGATCATCGGTTTTGATCTGAATTTGATTATACCCTGAAAATCCATCCCTAAAAGAAAAAACTTCACTTCCCGCGCACTCATCAAGAATATGGTTAATGAAAGGAGTCAATAAGTTGTCTTTAGGACAAGCCTTGTTTAGTTCTCAAAAATACATACATATGCAGATGTTTCATTGTTTCTTATTCATGGGAACGGGGTTGGACACCCATTTAGTCAAGGGAACTAGGTAGATGAAACCAACATCAGGCAACTTCTCTGCCTCTGCCTTAATAGCAGGGCCTTCCTAGGATTAACAGCTCTAAGACGTTATCGAATAGGTCTAGCATCCGGATAAGTCTTAATCTCATGTTCGACAATGCTGGGGTCGATCCCTGGCATCTCTTTGTACGACCAAGCAAATATGTCACAAAATTCTTTGAAAAGATCAGTGTAGATCTGAATTTCTCTAAGCGAACAATCAACACCGATATATACGTTCTCAATTTTGCCAAGAATTCGAGAGATTTCGATTGTGAAGGTAGGAGAAATATTCGACATGTTTCCTTCGGCATAAATACCATGCGTATCTAGTGGAACCACAGTGTGACTGACTATCTCACTCAAGGTAGATCTAAATTCATCCTATTCGATCCTAACAAATTCTGAGAGGAAATAGGAGTGATGATGCATGTCATCCCAAGGCCTATCAGGATCATATATGGCCTCTAAGATGGCTTCATCCAAAGGTAAAGAATTGTCGAGGAAATCATGCAAACAAGATGATTGGGTGGACCATATGGGTTCAGGAACAGGATCCTCCTCATCCTTCTGCGAGGAGAAAGGATCCGAGTCAACAATAGTGTTAAGAATAGCTTGATGCACAACCTCTGCCGTTGACAGTGGCATTTCCATCCCAATGTGTGACTAACCTTCGTATGACATAGTTGGGGAAGGTAGGGTCCAAGGGTCATTTAAATATGAAGTACGAAAAGGAATGAACCTCATCGACAATGAAGACTTACTGGAAATGGCATGAATGTGATGGATTGGTGCTACAAAATAAAAACTGCCCATGAGAGAGGAATACATTCCGACACCAACATCCTTGGTTTCTTGCCGAGAATTGTCGATCACTGGGACCGAAGGTCCAACTGATGCATTAGGACTAGCGTGCGCAAAGGAAAATTAATCAATCGTCACTATTTTCCCTTCGTTAGGAAAACATAGAGTGCAGAAAACAAATGGCACAACTGTTGTCATGGAATAAGTCCAATTACACCCTAGTAGTAAATTATATTAGTCAAGGGGCACAACCACCACCTCGACATCAACCTCCACTGTCTTTCCATGAAACTGGACTAAAAAAGTGGGGAGAATTCCGTGGGGTTGAAAGGAACGCCCATAAAATGCGGTCAACATAGTCATAGATTGGGATAGATTCGGAGATCCAATAACTTTCCAACAGTTTAGGGACATCACGCACATTGCGACACCTTCATCAATTGCAGTTCATTTGATGGTAATTTTCATGTACTCCACATGGATTTGAAAGGCCACATGGTAAGCTAAGTGAGTCTTAACATCCATGACGTCAAACTTAATAACCTTTGAGCCACATGGGTCTATAGCTCCTAAAGAAGATAACGAGGCATTCCTATATGAAGGACATGTCTGGATCACCTCCAAAGTTGACATCGCACAAGGGGTTTGATCCAGATCTTCGACAATTGAATAATTATGGGTAGCTTTGGCATTAGGATTATGGGCAAAGAATTTTAATACTCCTTTCGAAATACGAGGCAGAGGTTTTGGATTTTTGATCTGCAAAAGTGTTTTTGGAGGATGGGGAGACTTTGGACCTGTAACAGTGTGTGAAGAACCGTAATCACGAGATCGAGTGGCTACATCAATATGAGACTTGACCATATTAACACATAGATGGCCACCTTCATGTGCCAAGGGGTTTTGACTCCCACTCGACACATTTTTAGTGTTGGAGGACCTTGAAGCCATGTGCGGATTATGTGGAAACAGATTTGTCAGCACAATGAGCGGTTGTGATAGGAGCCTCGAGGATTCCTCGATTTTTGGGTATAGGTGGGTAAGGTGATCATATTTAGAAAGTTTACAAGGAAAATTCGTCTTTCATTTTTCTTTCTTGCCCTCACCAACATTATTATTCGATCTATCATTGTTATTGTCGTCTTTGGATTTGCTATTATTTTCCCCACCCTTACGATTATTACCTCGTCCTTTCCTTTTATTCCCTCTTGGTTGCTGGTTACCATTTGGGTTGGTCGACGACTCTACATAATGCACATCCACCGACTGAGTGGGAGTGGAGGAAAAATCCAGAGCTTGCCCTGCTACGGGTTGGCTTAGAGACAAATCCTTCAACTAGTTCGTCACCAAGTCTGTAGACTTAGAATTTGCAGAGCCTATGATGCCATCAACATGAGGCCCATGCTTTTGTCTAGTGTCATAATTCGACCGCGACACATCATAAATAATTTCATACAACATCCCAGACTGATCATGTATGAGATCCAGTTGTTTGGATTTGAAAATATCTTCTTCCTCAGATGTTACTCCGGATGTAGAAACATCCTTCGAAATATAAGGCAATAAGGACTTAAGGAACCACTCCAACAGAAACTCTGGATGAATCTAGGCTTTAATCAACCTCTTCCATCTATGCCACTCTTGGATATGGTCTGAGATATGTGTGGCCTTATCTTGGCGAAAGGCTGACAAATGTTCTATTGTTGGCACAGGGGCAGACCCAGGATTCAATGCTACAATAACGCACCAACAAAGACCTAACTATCAACCCTTTCGGCAACACCTATGAAGCAGATGAAGTCTCATCCGAGGTAGAGGCAGGGGTGGTTGCAAGACTTAGGTGTCTGCAACCTTAGCTGGGACACAGATCTGTGATTGTACTACTTAATAAAGCACTTAGCACCATCAGTTCCTCAATATGCAATCAATATCCACTTCGCTGATAAAATAGAGCTTCACATCATTCACACTAATATAATGTATTTAAGCACTTAGCATAGGTAAATAGATCAGATCAAGCAGATTAAGGACTAAGCATATCCATATAGATTATATCTAACATTCTTGCATATCATAAGCACAAAATACAAGTATATCTATCTAAACATATCAAAATACTTAGCAAATAACATGTGAACACATCAAGACAAGGCACAAAGAAACATAACATAGTATTTATGTGGTTCACCCCCACCCTGGGGCTATGCCCACCAACTCTTCTTCTTTATTGTCTTCAGTCAATCGGTTACAAGCACAGAGCCTCAAAACCCTACTCCGCATAGGACAAGGATCTGCACAACTCGCTAGATCCTTCTTCCTTGCGTTACAACACAAAACCTTCCACAATCTGCTACAAGGACGTGCACTTAGCTTTGCAAGTCTCTTACAGTCATGCACAAAGAACTTACAGAATCTACTTGCACTTAGCATACATTCACACCACATAGATGCACCACTACTTATATCTTGCCTGAGCATCTATTTATATATACAAAATAGGCCTAAACATGGGTAAACCCATGGGCTGATGTCCCATTTCCGTTACATATTCCCACATCCCAAAAAGGACCCAAAAAGGGGCCTAGATCCCATGATCTCTGCTTCGTCTTGCGCTCCTCCTTCGACAGGCTGTCGAAGTCCCAAAATAGGTCAACATGACCAAGAATCTCCCAAAACTTGGTCAAGGGCCAATAGGCCCCCAACACTCACCTGTGACTCGTCCTGAGTCACTCTGGTCTGATCAGTGCTACTTCGAATGCCTCGAGTTTCACTTGAGCTGTTTCGACTTGCTGCTTTGCTACAACTTCTTGCTCGATGAACTTCTGGATCACTGCGTCATTCACTGGCCCTTCTAGGTGTTGTTCTGCTGTGGTGACAACCTGTTCTATCTCTGCTCCTCGATTTTCAACCTCTGTAAACAATTGGCATGCCTTATCTTTCATAGGTTGGAGCCGTTGAGTTACTTCCATAACTTTTCTTTGGATCGTATGGATCTGCTGCTGGGCGGTGCATTGCTCTTGAGATCTCTTCAGTCTGTCAACAACTGACAGGGTCTTTAGCTGCACTTGTAGTGTGTCTGCGTGCTGCTTTGCTTCCTTGAGCTATGACGCTAGTGCCTGCAACTCTGGGTTCTCAACGAGCTTCTCATACGTTTGGGCACTATGGTTACTCAACTGCTTGCATTCCAGGGCAAGAGATTTTAGTCTATCAACTGTGCTGTGGGCAATTTCTTCCCTTTGATCTCTTACATATTGCGGGGTCTCGGGCACTGCGCGTAGCTCCAAATCTGCTATGCATTGTTGTAGTTGTTGAATCACTTCTTCAAGTTGCACCACCTATTGTGGGACTCTCTCTTCGACTTTTATTTCGATGATTGTCACAGAGAGAAGTGCTCTGTTGACCCTTTCTTTTACTTTGAGTTGCTCCGCGAGCAACTGTTCCTTGCTTTGCTACAACTGTACTCTTTCTTCATCCCACTTTGTTTGGAGAGCAAGCTTTTCCTGTTCTGCAGCACTGTGTTGCCTAGGTGGCTTACGTTGTTTCCTCCTGTGCTCGTTGAAGGTGAGCTTCGACTGTATCAACAATTCGGTGGAGTTGAGCTGGCTCATCTCCCAGTTCTAGTGTTTCCAATGGCAGAGGCATAGTGGAAACTGCGCGGTTGGACTGTAGTGCGTGCTGCACCCCTTGAAGTTTAACCTTAACTTGATTATATATCTCCTCCTGCTTAGCCTCTTGCTTCTCCGCTATCTCCAGCGAAGCATCGTTCAGGGCTACTACGATGAAATCAAAGTCATTTTAGGTGAGGGTAGTCTGCATTTTGGTCATAGAGGCTTTCGATTTCTTCCGGGAAGAAGGCTTCGAGGGGGAAACCTTCCTTTTCTTCAAGGGATCCTCCTCATCTCTAGGCGGTGTAACCTCACCTTTCTTCTGTTCAAATTTTGCGCCATCTATCTCTCTGCCATCACCTCCTTGCTCAGGTGAGATGGAAGCAGTCTTCGTTGAGGTACTACTTACGTCTTGGGCTTCTTCATTTTTCTTTGTCTTGCTGGGTCCAGGTGTATCATGCGCTGCTTCTGGACTGTCAATGTCATACATCTCCGTAGGGTCTGCTGGAATGAGGAGGTCCACCGACCAGTCTTTAGTAATCTCTTCTAAGTCCTCCTCTGTCAGCTTGTTGTAAGACTGAAGTTGCTTCTTGTGCTCATCAGTGCGCACCATAATATAAATAAAATGGCGGTCCGCGCTGAATTTCATTAAAGGCTGAAACCTGTGGAGAGTATTTGTCATGATGCAAGGCTCAGACTGGATGGCTGTCTTCAGCTGGTTGTAATATGTATGGAACACAACATTTGACTGCCATTGCTTGTTCATGCCACTGGAATACCACAGTGTACTGAACTTTGCGGCCAGAGGTTCAAAGGGCTCGATGTCGGGGAAGGTCACACCTTCTGGCATCTCCCATGTGACGAAAGCGATTAGGATTAGAAGCCAACTAAAGTGGAACTCATATCCTTGATCTTGCGCTTCCCTATAGTCCAGTTCCAATTGGTTCACCAGGTACTTCGCCCAATTCATTTGTAGGCCCTCCGCGCACTTCCCTGCGAGCTCAACTACAAAACCAGTCACTTGGGTGGGTCGGTTCTTGCGAACTAACTTTCCTGCGATCAAGTGACAGGCAAGGTGCAATGCACCACTCTGGATAGAAGCTACCTTGTAGCCTCACATTCCCTTCTCGACATCACCATAAGTGTCCTTGATCCTTTGTGTGAGAGTGCGGTCCATGGCTTTTCCAAGATAGAAATCCTGTGGGTCGGGTCCTTGCATGCTAAGCCCGGTGATCCGATTTATCAACATCAGATCCATTATTATACGCCGGTTTAACCGCAAGTATCCACCATGGTAACATGACAACAAAAACTTGACACATGCATTCACTTCTTGGTGCCTTCCGAAGTGAGGAATCTTCATAAGATTGAGTAGTGTGGACTGCACGAGGTTCATAGTCCATGACTGAGGAACTATCTTTGAATTCTTTCCCTTTTTTCTGGTTAGGTACTTATGTGGGGTGAGCATGTTGTAGACCTTCCTGTCGCTGAGGTTGAAGTCGCTAAACTTCAACGCTGCAATCTTTTCTTGGTCTGTGTGAACTGCGCATATTCCTTTCGGGAGGTACATACTGACCAAAGCGTACTCAAATTCTCTGGGCACACTGTCTTGATTGATTTCACCGCTCAGAGGTGGTATATAGGCAGGTAAAATGCTCGAAATCAACTTAGAATTCACGAGATCATCTCTATGCTTGGTTTTCTTTTCATCGGTTGGCCGGGATGGTCCGACTCGAGCAGTGGACAGAGACGCTTGCACTGTTCTTGTGGATGAAGCTAGGATACCTTCAGACATAGACATGACTTTCTCAGTCATCAAGTCGATAAAAAATTCTTCAACAGCTTTCTCTGCGACGCTCAATTCTTTCGACATACACACTCGAGGTGAACAATCCTAGGTTTGGGGAACAAATTAGACACAGTACTGAGATAGAGAGCAAGAGTGCGATGATCAATGTATAAAATTGGCTTAGTCTGCGGGCTCTAATTCTCAATTGGAAAAAGTGTTCTCGGTGTGTGGCGCAATGGGATAAATAGGGAACTTGACAACAATTGACTTGCAACGGGTATGAGCCTCCATTAACTCTTTTTTGGTCCGTTATGGCGCGGTCCAACGGTCTGATGATGAACCACAGTTTCATTTCTTCTTGTTTGGAGCGTCGGTCGAACAATTATAATGTCCCCAATGGCTATATTGCTTTGCCATGGCGAAGTGCCATGTTTCACTGTTCTGATATCCCGACGAAGCTCCCATTTTGCAATTTTGCTGTCTGCAAAGTTCCCTCTAGAACCTTCTGCAACTTTTCGATCTTAGCTCTCTTCTTACTTAACTTTCTAGCCTTTTTTCCAGTGAGCTTCGTCTCAGTATTCCTTTTTCCATTATGATTCTTATCTTCTTTGGTCATAGTCACTTCGCGATGTTGAGATTCTTCCCTAGGGTTCCTGGATAATACTTTGTCTTTGTCTGGGGTAGGTAATTCGGTCTTCTGTGGGTCTTCTAATGTTCTTGCAGCTTCAACATCTTGGTTTCTAGTGTTAAATAGCTTCGATATGCTCTCTTGTTCTTCAATCAAGTGTGCGATCCTTCTGGTCATGAAATCTTTTAACTTGTGTTTCCTCTATTCCAAAACTTCTTCTTCTTCCTTTTGTCTGGCTTGATCTTTATCAATCCAAGGTTTTCCTTGTAACATGGTAAACGGGGCGCTGTCTTCAATAAATTTAATAATCTCAAAATCTTCTTCTGTCGAAGTTCCATTAGCGTTCATAGGTATGCAAGCGAGCTTTCCACATAGGTTTATCAACTTTCCTCTGAATAGTCCTATACCTCCTAATGAAGGGATCATAGCAGGCTTCCCTATGGCTTCCCAATTTCTTCCTGTCATGATATTCACCTGTGTTTCTTCATCCAGAACACAATCAATGTTGAAGTCTCCTATTCTTACTTCAATGCATTCTTTTTCTTTGAATATCTCTAATAATCTGACATGTCGATGGTCATTCAGGGTTTCGTTTATTTGCAGCAATACTTTCTCTTATTCTTTCTAGGGTTCTACCATTTCTAGATTTACCTTAGGGTTTTCTTTATTCAGATTCATTTCTTCCAACTTAGCAATCATTCTAGGGAAATCCAACACTTCATGGTCCATAGCTTTACAACAAATACAACTAGGTCTTTTCCCAGGGCATAACTTGGCAAGATGTCCCGATCTTCTTCAACTATAACAGAGGGCTAATCCTCTTTTTCTTTTAAATGATCCCCAACCTTTCCGATACTGCGTACTAGGATTATGGTAGCTAACCTGTAAAAAAATGTTTCTAGGATCCTGCATCCATTTGTTAGTCCAAACATTCTTTCTATGCATAGGTATAACATATCTTTCACTATTCTTATCAGATCTACTCATATCAAACCTTATTTCATCTATTAATACCAGAGTTTTCAAGCTAGGACAAAACCTATCAATCATACCTAAATCCATACTTCAGAAACAAAAATTCCCACTTATCTTACTTCTACAGAGCACAAAGCTTCCAGATCTAAAACTTTTAACTATTCTTACCTTTATTAGAGCACATAGCTTGCAAATATTACCTCTTTTAATAAAAAATTCTCACTTTTGCCTTTATTAGAGCACAAATCTTTTAGATCTTGCTTCTTTCCTTCAGATCCGACCTCCTTTCTTCAGATCAAGATTCTTTCTTTAGCACAGATCTTTATAGATCAAGTAGGATATTGCGTACTAGGGCACAGATCTACGCATAAAGATTTTACAATCTCAGGTCAAATATTTTCACATAGCTTCTTCTTTCTCAGTTCCCAGCAATCACAGTTTCAGGTCTCGGAAACAGAACCATTTGTTGGCATAGGGGCAGACCCAGGGTTCAACGCTACAACAACGCACCAACAAAGCCCTAACTACTGGCCCTGTCGGAAGCACCTGTGAAGCATATGAAGTCTCACCTGAGGTAGAGGCAAGGGTGGTTGCAAGACTTAGGTGTTTGCAACCTTAGCTAGGACACATATCTATGATTGTACTACTTAATAAATCACTTAGCACCGTTAGTTCCTCAATATGCAATCAGTATCCACTTCGCTGATAAAATAGAGCTTCACAACATTCACACTAATCTAATGTATTTAAGCACTTAGCATAGGTAAATAGATCAAATCGAGCAGATTAAGCACTAAGCATAGCCATATAGATCAACTCTAACATTCTCACATATCATAAGCACAAAGCATAAGTAGATCTACCTAAACATATCAAAATACTTAGCAAATAACATGTGAACACATCAAGACAAGGCACAAAGCAGCATAACACAATATTTACATGGTTCACCCCCACCCTGGGGCTACGTCCACCAACTCTTCTTCTTTATTGTCTTTAGTCAATTGGTTACAAGCACAGATCCTCAAAACCCTACTCCGCATAGGACAGAGATCTGTGTAACTCGCTAGATCCTTCTTCCTTGCGTTACAGCACAAAGCCTTCCACAATTTGCTACATGGACTTGCACTTAGCTCTGCAAGTCTCTTATATTCATGCACAAAGCACTTACAGACTCTACTTGCACTTATCATACATTCACATCAAATACATGCACCACTACTTCTATCTCTTCTAAGCATCTATTTATATATACAAAATAGGCCTAAACATGGGTAAACCCATGGGTCGATGTCCCATTTCCGTTACATATTCCCACATCCCAAAAAGGACTCAAAAAGGGTCCGAGATCCCGTGATCCCCACTTCGTATTAAGCTCCTCCTTCGACAGGTTGTCAAAGTCCCAAAGTAGGTCAACATGACCAAGAATATCCCAAAACTTGGTCAAGGGCCAACATCTATGTCGACATCATAACAAACCGACAACTGGAAGTGGTTGAGAAAGACCAAAACCATCTAATTAAAGTTTTCATATGTTCCCCCTAGTAGCTCAATGTACCACTTCACGATGACCCTTGTGAGGGTGCATTGAAATAGTCTCAAATGAATAGAATCGTCATTAAGGGAGTTGGATGAGCACCAAAGATGAAAAGTAGTAACATGATCACCCTAATTCTCGCCAGTCTTTCCTTCAAATTTTGGAATGTCTGAAGGAAGCTTGGTGGGGATGGGGGGCCATGATGGGTCATGATACACTGGGTCATTCATTAATTTCGACAAATATGGAAGATTAAGTGTGGCCAAAAAAGGGAGTCGGGGTTGTAGTGTCTGAGCCCATGCTCCCGGGAAAGATTGGTGTTGAGGGATTGCAGGCCATCCAGGGTTCGTTTATATACCATGGCCCTGTTTGATAGGGTAATATCCTCCTCCAAACTGATTCATAAGAGGTTGTATATGAACCATACCTGCGGAGGCAACATAATGAGGGTTATAAACACTGCCCCCAACTGGAGGAGTTCTGGGATGGGGGTTGCCCATAACGTGAAACTGAATCCCTATGGATGGAACTTTAGAGGACATAGGGGGATTTGTCATAACAAATGCGTTTGTTGGAATCGACATGGAGGGAGAAGGGGTAAAAAATGGAATATAGGAAGTGACTTGTCCGCCCGGTTGAGTACTCCATCCAGGAGCATTGAGACTAGGATTAGACTCGCAAGAAAAAGGAGGTTGGCCTCCAATCGTAGGATTCGTTTGGGGAATATGTCCTCCATCAAACGAGAGAGGAGCATGCAAAGGAGCCATGTCCCTAGGTCCAAAACTAGGATTTTCATTAGTCGCTGGAATAGAGGATGAAAGTTGGGACGTCATATTGGGCATACCAAAAGAAAAAGGGTTAGAGACCGAATGTATGGACTGAGAATTGTATCCTGGCATTCCAAAAAGGGACCCGAAAGGGTTCGTTTCTATGGGTCGAGTACAAACCATAGGCTAGGTCACAGTAGGGTCAGGAATCTCTGACACTCCAACCATCGCGACTGAAGGAGTCGAAGGGATCCCACTAATCACAAAAGGTATAGGAGTAGAGGGACTCCCTATGTCGTTCAGATTCGACTCAGTTTCATAACTGGATAATCATAAGTCTGGGAGGTGGAGATATATGTACCACATTTATTAACTTTACGCCTTTTAGAAGACAACTTCGGTAAAGACTCAAGATGTGGTGGTAACTTCAAGAAATGACGAGACCTGTGAGGAAGCTGGTCTTGCTCCATGATGACTCAAGACTCAAGATTTGGAACCAAACCATAGGGCCAACTAACAATCAAAGATCACACCAAAATAAAGCAAAAAGGCCAAATGCACACAAACATGATATAGTAGCTGAAAAGGGGCCTCCCTCACTAGAGTAGGTATGCCTTACCCAAGAGGGGCCTGAGACTCCCTTCAAAATATTCGAGGTATCAGAATCAATTATAAGAGCCCTCGTGGGCTTAACAATGTAGTTGGTCAAATCCCCTTGGAGAGGTAATCCTCCATAAAGTCTGTGTGTTGTCCGACCCTTGTCTGACTTAGGGTACTTGCAGAATAACCCCTACAAGTAACCTATCTGGCTACCTATGTCAAGCAACTAGAGTCACCATAATATAACCATTACACAGGCGAACAACCGTAAGTCCGGTCCACCGTATGGGCAGGGTAACAAAGCCCTAAATCTTGAAAGCACCGCCTCTCACAGAGGTAAAGGTAATAGCAAGACCCCCAAATACAAATAGAACCACAAAAATATCTTTGATGCTAAGAAGGTATTAGAGGGCTATCTTTGCAACCAACTTCGCACGACCTCGTGCTTAACTCCAGTGTGAGCAGAGCCTCCCGACGTCATTGATTACACAATGGGTTTCACCACTCCCTGGTCAGACACATATGTTTAGTTTAATAGCCCTGGAGAAGTTTACTCAAAAAATCCTATTGCAAGGCCCTATATCTTATACTTGCTTGTGTACCCTGAAAATAAAATTGTTTCTAATCAATTTTAGTTAATCAACATTACTTTTAATGGTTTTTGCTTACTCAAGAGGCGTGGTCGTGAAACTGATGGTATTATGACTCAACATATCAAAGAAGCGAATGTAAAAATACTACTAAGTCCTAATCTTTAATTCTAAAGAGATGGTAAGCTTTTAAATGCAACTTTCAATGTGATTTCTACAATTTCAATGAAATGCAATCTTTCCACATGTGTCAAAATCAATACTGAGTAATCAAAAGAGCAAATGCCATAATGCAAAATGAGCAATTTTTTTTTTTTTTTTTTTTGTATTTTCGATATAAAGAAAAGAAAATGCAAGGACTGAATAACAGTTTCACATACAGACCCTACTGAAAGCAAAAGAGACAAGCCAAGAAGGACACCAAGAAGCAAACACTCAAACCAATGTGCAAGGACAACTAGTGAAAAAGGTGATAAGAAATAATACCTCCCAAAAATTCAACAATAAGAAGGTTTCCTATCACTCTGCAAGCACTTAACAGTTAGGAAAGAGACCCAAGAAGATTCAACAACCAACCAAACTCATCCAACAAACACCAAACTCAACGAGTAAGCCTAAAGAGTTGATGTATGTGACTATTTGAGAAAAACTCGCGTATGTATGTGCCCTACAGAAGGACAACTCACGTATGTATGCAACTATCAAGGGAAAAACCAAATATATATAGTAAAACACTTCCAGGGCAAGGATTAAGCTAAGAAACTCAGATGCAAAGTAAAAATAGGCTATTAATTAATCAGGTGACAAGGAAACTCAGGATAACAAAGAGCAAGTCAAGGAGAAAAACACTCCAATCCCCAAAACATAAGATCAATCCCCAGTGTGGCCGCAAATTCTGTTACGAGGAAAATCTCTCTATGGCATGGGGTAAACCACAACAGATGAAATGACACGCATAAATCAACTCCAATCCCAAGTACGCTATATAAATGAAATGATAACAAGACAAGGCCAAGAGCCTACCTCATCCAAATGTTCGATGAAGACCACTGTTGAGCACACAAGTCAAAGCTTTATACCTGCAACTTGTCCTCAACAACCAAAATATGCAAGCATATGGTGATAATATATAATGTCAACACATATATTAGCATAATCCATTAACATACATGACAAATACGCCCATGGAATAATAATTCAAATATTTGTAAGATATCAATTGGATGAGAAAAGAGTATTTCTATTAAAATAATCAGCAAAAGTATATAGGTGAAAAACTTTTGTAACGACACATATCAGAATCGAGAAACTAAGTCCCTCTAGTTGGGCCTCCACCACTTCAATCCTGCACCAAAGGCAAGCTCATATAAAGGAGACAATGAGGTTCTCCATGACAAATAAGGAAGAGCTTGGGGGCTGAACAATGAGTTCAGACTTTCAAGGATAAAGGGATGCACACTCAATATGAAGTGAAATTTCTCCATAGTGTCTTTGTTCTCAAAAGTTGAATTCTCTTCTCCACAAGGCTTGGATATGGATCAATTTATAGCCTTCACATGGACCTAAAGGGTCGAGTCAGAGCGTTTCCAGTATATGGAAGGTCAAGGATCATGGATCTCATGACATGGCATGGAAACCTGACATAATTTTTAATTTTGAGCACCAAACCCGATGTACGTGGGATGTAGTGGAGAAATTTGCGTATATGCTTGTTGTCTAATTGGTAAGGCGTGTATATGTGGAAAAATGTGCTGTTTTGGCTCTAGAAGTTACAAAAGGGGACTTCAAGTCTGCATAGGGAAATGGAAAGGCCATCCAAGCAAGTTGCATGGGGTGAGGAAATTTTTTCTATAACAACAACAGTTGAGGACATGGACAATAATGTGCCAAGGATTTACGCCGCGTTGGATAACAAGAAAGTTGATTTTCAGTCGCACATGATTGAGGTGGAAGGTAAGATTAATGACCAACCTATTTTTATTTTAATTGACTCAGGGTCTAGTCATAATTATTTAGATCCTAAGCTGGTGGAAAGATTCAATTTTCCAAGAAGCAAGCTTGGAAAACCTTGGTTGGTGTAGTTAGCTACAAGAGAAAAGAGGAAAATTAATTAGATGGTTAAGGCATGTCCAATAGAGATGAACGAACTACGCATTATATCTAAGTTGAATATTATACCTTTGGGCTCGTATGATTGCCTCGGTGGTATGGATTGGCTAGATGAACACCATGATGCCTTGGATTGTCACAATAAGGCATTTACTTGCCTGGATGAGCAAGGAAATTGGAGATCAATTAAGGAATTCCAAGAGTCATGACTATTAGAGAAGTATCCTCTTTACAGTTAAGGAAAAGCTACACGAAGGGATGTCAAGTATTCACAATGCACATGGAAGAGGCACTTAAGGATAAAGTGTCAAGTATGGAAGATTGCCCAGTACTGAAAGAGTTTGAGTATATCTTTAAAGAGAAACTAGGATTGCCTCCGAAAAGAGATATCGTTTTCTTTATTAATATGATGCCTGGAGTGACACATGTATCCAAGACTCCTTATAGGATGAGTAGTACAGAACTAAAGGAGTTGTAGATGCAACTTGAAGAGATTATGAAGAAAGGGTATATACGCCCAAGTGTGTCACCTTGGGGTGTACCAATTTTATTCGTGAAGAAGAAGGATGGTACATTGAGAATTTTTATCAATTTCAGACATTTGAACAAGGTAAGAATGAAGAACAAGTATCCGTTTCCAAGGATAAATGATATGCTTGATCAACTGAGAGGCACATAGATATTTTCCAAGATAGACCTCATATCCAGATATCACCAAGTAAGAATAAAGGAAGAAGACATCAGTAATACTTCCTTTAGGACAAGGTATGGTCATTACAAGTTTACAATGGTTCCATTTGGGTTGTCAAATGCACCAACTATATTCATGTGCCTAATGAATGGAGTTTTCAGAGAGTACCTAGATAAGTTCGCTGTCATATTTTTGGATGACATTCTTATTTACTCAAAGTATGAGGAAGAACACAAGCAACAATCGAGGATGATGTTGCAGGGGTTGAGGGAGCATCAAATTTATGCAAATATTATCAAGTGTTCATTTGATCAACGACAAATTCATTACTTGGGTCATATCATTTGAGAAGAAGGAATAGTTGTGGACCCAACAAAGATGAAATCCATTAAGGAATGGCCAACGCCAAGAAATGTCACAGAAGTGAGATCCTTTATGGGACTAGCGGGGTACTACAAGAGCTTTATTGAAGGGTTCTCAAAGATTTCACATCTAATTACATCTTTGTAGAAGAAAGGTGCATGATTTGAGTGGACTCTGGATTGTGCAAGGAGTTTTCAACACTTAAAATGTTTGTTGACAAGTGTGTCGATTTTGAGGATTGTTGATCCATATGTAGACTTTGTTGTGTGCATGGATGCATCCAAGGAAGGAATCGGTGGAGTCCTGAGTAAGAATGGACATGTGGTATGCTACGAGTCAAGGAAGTTGGAAGAGCATGAAATGATCTATGCTACACTTGATTTAGAATTGGAAGATATAGTGCATGCCTTGAAGATGTAGCATAATTATCTCATGGGATAGAGATTTGAGGTGAGAACAAACCATTGTGGTCTGAAGTATTTGTTTTGACAACCAAGTTTGAATGCCAGAAAAAGTAGGTGGTTAGAGTTCCTCATTGAGTATGACTTCGACATAAATCATATCAGAGGAAAAGAGAACAAAGTGGCTGATGCATGCTACAACCATTAACATTGTGCGAGAAAATTTTAGAAGTTGTGAGATCGGATCTATGCTATATGGATATAAGTGTGACTTTACAACAAGGTATGTCACAACAAAACTTGGAAGGATATGAGATAAGATAGGATGGGATCCTCATGTATAGACGTAGAGTCTATATGTTGAATGATCAGGAGTTGAAGAACTTGATTTTGTCAGAGATGCATAAGGTTCCTTATGCTGGACATCCGAGTTATCAAAAGACAATTGTCACAGTAAAAAAACAATACTTTTGGCCAGGTATGAAAAAGGAAGTTGCAAATTTCATTGCAAGGTGTCTCGATTGTCAAAAGGTCAAGGCTGAGCACAAACATCCAACTGGTTTTTTGTATCCTTTTCCCATTCCTAAGTGGAAGTGGGAATTTGTGACCATGGAATTCATAACTAAGTTTCCTAGCACTACTAAGCAACATGATTCTATTATGGTGGTGGTGGAAAAGCTTACTAAAGTTGCCCATTTTATTCCAATGAAGTCAGTGCACAGGACAACTGACATTGCTGATATATACATGCGCGAAGTTGCTATGTTGCATGGTGTACCTATGATAATTGTGTCTAATAGAGATTCCAAGTTCACTTCAAACTTTTGGAAAGGGATATTCAAAGGATTTGGAACAAATATGAATTTCACCACAACATATCACCTTGATTCGAATGGTCAGATAGAGATAGTAAATTGTGTGATTGAGGACATGTTGAGGATGTATGTGATGGATAAGTCATGAAAATGGGAAGAATACTTGCATTTGGTAGAGTTTTCTTACAACAATGGGTATCAGGTGTTGGGGTCCTATAATCATAGGTAACTTGTTTCTTCAACTGCCTATTTGGCGTTTCTCCCGTGATGAAGACATCTGGCTTACTGGGCTCGGTTGATTCCATTTTACCCTCCATTTCATTTCGCCTGATCCTTCATCACCCTGCTGCATCCTTCATCCACCACTGCACCTTTCAATCCCTCACCCTTCATTTCTTCATGCCTTCGCCAATTTTATCCCCGCATGAATAAAAAAGCTTAGGAAAAAAGAAACAATAGGTTAATAATGTTAGTAATAAAATTTAGTGTAGTTAGATTAATTAAAATATGTTAGACTAGTTAATAATTAATTAACTATTAATTAATTTATAATTAAGTTAGTTGTTTAAATTAGTAATTAGGTTAGTGTTTATTAATTAAAGATGAAATAAAAATATATAAAACAAAATTATAAAACATATAAATTAAAAAATTAAAAAATTAAAAAATAAAACAATAATAATAATAAAAAAAAACATATAAAAAAAATATAATATAATGAAACATAAACGAAATAATTAAAAAAACAAAAAACAAAATAAAAACAAAACAAACAAAAACAAATAAAAACAAAAAAACGCACTATGCACACATCCCAAAGAAATAAATCTACGTCCGTAATTTACTCGGACCCCCCCTCTCACGTCACATCACCACCAAGGGGTCCAAGTTGGTGGTATTGGGAGGGACACTTGTCACCATATGGTGAACTCGGACCCCCCCCTACCAATACCACTTACCACCTCAGGGGGGTCCGAGTAAACCACTCCGCCCCTCCAAAACCGTCCTCCCGAAAATTTAAAACCGTTTTTTTGCCTGTTCAACACTTCGTCTTCCGAGAGGGATTCCGAGAAAATGGAAACGAATATTCAAAAACCGAGAGAGGTTTTTGTTAAGAACGGGAAGAAGAACAAAAAAATCTCCCATATTTTTAATAGGTTCCATTAGTTGGGAGAAACAAATCCGTTTCTGAGCCCCTTCAGGTTTCCGATTTTTCCTGTTTTGGTCACGATTTTGTGGGAGCTGTTTCGGCGAGATGGAGACGAAATTGGAGAAACCGAAGTAGGCTTTTTCTCCAGAAAAACTCATATACAATAACCTCTTTCAGTGTTTACACATGTGTCACCATTGAGGATAAAAAAATGTCTGAGTGTACCCCTATTCTCAGCAGATTCAACCCGGATTTCAGTTCAGATCTTTTAGGGATTTACTTTGTATTTTCGGCCAGGATGATCGAATTTGATCTCCTGAGCCTAAGGATTTTATTTTTTTATTTATATCTATGTTTATAGAGTAAATAGGATGGTAGGATTAGAAAAGAAACTGTACCAGTGCTGGGATGTAAGCTCAAAATGAGCATGTTCTTGATCTCCAAGCAATAAAAACTGTAGGATTCTTGTGTTAAACACCCTGGTGATGTAATTTCTTTATTCAACTGTTTTCCTTGTTTCCACAATCATTTTTATTTCTGAATTAGGCAATAGAGAAAAGAAGAAAAAAATTCATTGGAACATATGCTCTGTTTCTTGACTTTGGATAATTTAAATGTTTTCCTTTGATAGGCAGGCGGGGAATTCTTAACTGCTTCCCATCTGAATATTGATTTGTTTCCTATCTCTTATTATGATTTCCATTAAAATCTTCGAGATCCGGTGTTTTAGCTTCCTTTCCCTGTAGTTTCATCTTACAAAAAAGGATTTGAAAAGTTTGCTGTGGTGACTCCATTTCCCAATGGTCTCCCTTCTCGGTCCTCACTCCATTTCTCACAATTAAAACCTTGTACCCTTATAACTAGCCTAATATCCATTTCCAACAAAGTTAGATCATACAAAGAGATACCTCTCTGAGTCTTGGATGGCTAGATCCTTGACTTCAAGTGGTTTTGTGGTTACCCCTGCCTATTTCCTCCCCAGCTTGGGAAATTACAGGGTGATAACATAATGGTGACCATACCGGGGAACTTTGTCCAGTAGTGCACTTCAAGTTCCATATCTCGTCACTGATGGTGGACAGTGACCAGACACAAAAAGGCTGAAATATTTCACCTGGCAACTCCAATCATCTCCAAATCAGTTCCAATTTGAAAGCCCCAAATTGACGAACCTCAAGAGACTAAGCCCCAAATTGTAGATCATGCACATACTCATACACTTGTGCACATCCCAGATACACTTGTGCACATCCCAGATACACTTGTAGAAAACCTAGTGAGACATGAGCGTTGTGCTTTATCTCCTGCCATTGTTGAAATTCCAGTTAGCTATAAGCCCCTTGATTTACCTCCTATACTTGTGAAAATCCCAGACCGATACAATCCTCTATATTTTCCTCCTATTCTCCATGACCTCCCTGTCAATTACATCAATAATCTGCCCAGGTTTGATGGAGAAAATGTGAAGATCACTGCTGAAAAACACATCCAAAGTCTTGAGGATTTTCTTGATTTGTTTGAGGTAGAAGATGATGATGTTTGCATCAGAATGTTTTCCCTATCATTGCAAGGTAAAGTCAAAAATTGGTTTAAGAATCTTCCAGCTGCAAGCATTAGCAATTTCCATTAGTTTGTAAAATTTTTTCTAGATCGATGGGTGGTCATGAGAAATGTCTTTCTCATCCTAGAAGAATATGGCCATTTGAAAAGACAGCCAGGGGAGACAGTACATCAGGTTTTAGCAAGTTTCAATAAGGTGTACCATGCAATGCCTGTTGATATAAGGCCACCCCTAGGATTAGCCCTTTTGCATTACCCAGATGCATTTGATCGAGAGATGGCATTCTAATTAAGAGAATAGAACATTGCAACCCTTGAAGAAATGCAAAATATTGCAGTTGATGTTGAAGTCAACCTGCTGAATAGAACGAAAAAATTAGAAGCATTGATGAAAGACAAAATAGAAAAGGAACACTTGATATCTTCAGAGACAAAACTAGATATTTTGAAGTGATGCACAAGATTATCAGGAAAGAGGAACTTGTTGTTCAAAGACCTCATGTTACATTAGTTCCAGAAAGGACTAAGAGAAATGTCCCCAAGCTTTTTCCAGCTCATCCTTGGTATCATGGATTGGATAATGAGTGTTTCATTTATTCAATTCATAACACAGTCAAAGATGAAACTCCATCTCAACTTGGAGAGGAACGACTAGCTGATATGATGTGCATGTTTGATGACATTTTTTACCTGGATAATCTACTCAAGTATGATTAGTATGATGATGATTATGTGGCTGAAATAGATGTTGACTGTTCAAAGCAATCAACAACATTTTTTTGGCAGGAAGAAGATCAGTTGTAGCTCAAATATGACAATCATCCTATGCATATTAATCAAGATTGCAAGGAGGAAAATGCAGAAAATTTTCAAGAAAGTGCAAACTACCTGCCCCTATGTTTTGCCTCGCTCCTGAGAAAACATTGCAAGAAGATTGTAAATAGTAAGAATGAGGAGTGTGTTGATGAAGCAGATGAGTAAAACATGGATGATATAGAACCTGCTTCAGACCTGGAGGTGCAACCCTTGAATCTTTTTAAATGTCGAACCTCAGATGAAATCATAGAGCATGGGACAGGTAATGAACTGATCTATTTTGATTCCTTTCCCTTATGATTTAGTTCATTTCAGATTGTGAGAGGGAATCTTATTCATAGTCTGGTTGAGAATCACATTGTAAGCCATGAAATTCCAGTAGAACCAATGCCGTAGTCATCTAAAGCACTTTAAGACCCAATAGCTGATATGTTGGATAGCTTGTGTTTTCAAAGTCAGTTTTCAATTACCCCTAATGATTTCAAGTGCTGTTATGATATGGATATGATCAATCCGTTAACTTCATCATTGTATTCAACATAAGTATCATTTCAAATTCCATCAGGAAATTTGTAGCCATGTCAGGGAGTGCATGAGGATGTAAATAGCATAACTACAACATCAAGTCATGAAGTTGAGTTGGCTAAATTTGAACATCATGAGATAGGTCATGTCTATTATGATCCTATAGTTGCCTATATGGAGGAGCTATTGTTTTCAGAATTCCCATTAATTCCCAAAGTTTCTGGAATTGTCCACAGTCCCAAAACTTTGTGTTGTGAAGATTAGGATGGAAAGCAATTCATGATGCCTATGAATTTATATTTTTGATATTGATTGAAAACATTGAAAGAGCAGAGTTAGTAGATCAGTTGCTTGACTGGCTGCACTGGCATTATTGTATCATTTAGAACAACAAAATTATCAGTAGGGTAGGGTAGGTAGCAATTTTGAATAAGCTCAGACATTTGAGAATCTTTTTCAATATTGTATGGTTTCCAACAGAGTTTGCAGTTGATAATATCTAGTTCAGTGTTCATTCAAATTTGAACCAGTTCGAAGATTGTAGCTGCAGTGGCTCCATGGCCCAATGAATAAAGCACTAGTCTGCATGTTCAAAGATATGAGATTCTTGACACCTTCTTAGGATCTTCCATCCCCAGGTGGAGCCTATGTTGGGGTCCTATAATCATAGGTAACTTGTTTCTTCAGTTGCCTATTTGGCGTTTCTCCCGTGATGAAGACATCTGGCTTACTGGGCTCAGTTGATTCCATTTTACCCTCCATTTCATTTCGCCTGATCCTTCATCACCCTACTGCATCCTTCATCCACCACTGTGCCCTTCAATCCCTCACCCTTCATTTCTTCACCCCTTTGCCAATTTTATCCCTGCATGAATAAACAAGCTTAGGAAAAAAAAATCAATAGGTTATTAATTTTAGCAATAAAATTTAATGTAGTTAGATTAATTAAAATATGTTAGACTAGTTAATAATTAATTAACTATTAATTAATTAATTAATATTTAAGTTAGTTGTTTAAATTAGTAATTAGTTTAATGTTTATTAATTAAACATTAAATAAAAATATATAAAACATATAAATTAAAAAATTAAAAAATAAAACAATAATAATAAAAATAAACATATAATATAATAAAAATAAACGAAATAATAAAAAATACAAAAAAATAAATAAAAAAAAACAAACAAAAACAAATAAAAACAAAAAAACACACTATGCACACATCCCAAAGAAATAAATCTACCTCCGTAATTTACTCGGACCCCCTTCCTCTCATGTCACATCACCACCAAGGGGGTCCGAGTTGGTGGTATTGGGAGGGACACTTGTCACCATATGGTGAACTCAGACCCCCCCCTCCCAATACCACTTACCACCTCAGGGGGGGTCCGATTAAACCACTACGCCCCTCCAAAATTGCCCTCCTGAAAATTTAAAACCGTTTTTTTGCCTGTTCAACACTTCATCTTCCAAGAGGGATTCCAGGCAAATGGAAACGAATATTCAAAAAATGAGAGAGGTTTTTGTTTAGCACGGGCTGAAGAACAAAAAAATCTCCCATATTTTTCACAAGTGCCATCAGTTAGGAGAAACAAAGCCATTTCTTAGCCCCTTTCTTCAGGTTTCCGGTTTTTCCTGTTTGGTCACGATTTTGTGGGAGCTGTTTCGACGAGTTGGAGACGAAATTGGAGAAATCGAAGGAGGTTTGTGATCCAGACAAAATCATCTACAATAAAATCATTCAGTTTTTACACAGGTGTCACCGTTGAGGAGAAAAAAATGTCTGAGTGTACCCCTATTCTCAGCAGATTTGGCCCCAGATTTCAGTTCAGATCTTTTAGGGATTTATTTGCTATTTTCGACCAGGATGATCGAATTTGATCTCCTGAGCCTAAGGATTGTATTTTTTTATTTATATCTATGTTTATAGAGTAAAGAGGATGGTAGGATTAGAAAAGCAGCAGTACCAGTGCTGGGATGTAAGCTCACAGTGAGCATGTTCTTGATCTCCAAGCAATAAAAACTGCAGGATTCTTGTGTTAAACACCCTGGTGATGTAATTTCTTTATGTAACTGTTTTCATTGTTTCCACAATCATTTTTATTTCTGAATTATGAAATAGAGAAAATAAGAACATGATTCATTGGACCATATGCTCTGTTTCTTGACTTTGGATAATTTAAATGTTTTCCTTTGATAGACAGGTGGGGAATTCTTAACTGCTTCCCATATGAATATTGATTTGTTTCCTATCTCTTATTTTTCTTTCCATTAAAAGCCATGAGATCCAGTGTTTTAGCTTCCTTTCCCTGCAGTTTCATCTTACAGAAAAGGATTTGAAAATTTTGTTGTGGTGACTCCATTGCCCAATGGTCCCCCTTCTCAGTCCTTACTCCATTTCTCGCAATTAAAACCTTGTACCCTTATAACTAGCCTAATATCCATTTCCAACAAAGTTAGATCATACAGAGAGATCCCTCTCTGAGTCTTGGATGGCTAGATCCTTGAATTCAAGTGGTTTTGTGGTTACCCCTGCCTATTTCCTCCTCAGTCTGGGAAATTACAGGGTGATAACATGAGGCATATTTGAACATGAGCCCATTTGAGGCACTCTATGGTAGAAAGTGCAACACGCCAATGATTTGGGATAACCCAATAGACTGTGCAGTAGTTGGGCCATATTTGCTCCGGGAAATGGAGGAGAAAATGGTAAATATAAGGCATAATTTAAAGGCTGCTCAAGACAAGCAGAAAAACTGCGTAGATAAAGGCATAACCCATAGAGAGTTTAAAGTGGGTGATCACATGTTTCTAAAAGTGAAGGCTAGGCACAATTCCCTGAAGTTGGGAAAGTGCTCTAAGTTAGCAGTGCACTACTATGGGCCATTTTAAATCCTTGAAAGGATTGGTCTTGTTGCTTATATGCTTGAATTTCCTAAGTCGTTATGCATTCATAATGTTTTTCAAGTGTCATTACTTAAGAAGTATGTGCTTGATGCTAATCATGTTCTTGAATGGAATATGATCCAGGTGGAGCTAGAAGGCGAATTTCAAGTGCGAACGATTTGCGTGTTGGATTGGAAAATAAGGCAGCTCCGAAATCAAGTCATGGAGTTGGTAAAGGTTCAATGGACTTGGTACGGTACTAAGGATGCAACCTAGGAGCACAAGTATGCTATGCGAGTAAAGTATCCTCATCTTTTTTATGATATTTGAAATTTTGTATGTACATTTGTATACGATGAACTGAGGACAGTGCATAAATAAGGGGGAGGGGATTGTGATGTCCTTGATATGGAACCCTTTATAATTGTACATAGGATGGTGAGCCGATTGGTACCAAGTGTAAAGGTAATGAACATTTAGGCTGGGAGCCAAGGGCAACTGGTTTTGATGTTGTGTGCATCTGAGTAGTGCATGAAGAATTGATATAAAGACAAGGTGCACACATTATATGTGTTGCACGCACCTGGAGTAGTGCAGACATTGCACTATGTTGCACACACTTGAGTTAGTGTGTGGGAATGAATGTATATGTATTGAGGCCGAAGATCCTGTATGATTATGAGGTGGGTAAGCCTGGACGCAGATAGGCCAGTGCGCCTATCCATGTAAATATAATCATGATTATTAATATAATATGGCATTGCTGAACACTTACTGACTCAGATGAAAAGAGACTGGGGGATGAATCCACCGAAAAATGGAAAAGGGGGTGAGTTGTAAGTCTTGGAGAATATTTTAATAATATTTCTGGGAAAAGTGTAATGTCAGATATATTATTTTATCTTAAGTTCCCGAGGATAGGGAATGGGTCACCAAGTGGCTTAAAGCTACTTTTGGAGGTGACAAGTGTCAAGTGGAAGGCATGCAATATATATATTGTTGGTATGTGCAATTGTTTAATTTAATTTCATTGCTTAAGGTTGTACTGAAAAGAGAATGTTGCTTCCGATGTTATAAGTTGCATGGTGCGACTCAAGATTGGTATGAGCATGTTACTCCAAGTAATAATGTGCAGATTGTGTTTAAAGTAGATTCTACGTAGTGATACTTTAGAGTAGCATGGCCCAGTAACATGTTGGGCTTGTTAAAGTTTGGTTGATTAAGAGAACCAAAAGTTGAGAATTGTGTGGCATAGCTCAGCCTGGGTGGTTATGGGGTTGGTGAGATGGGATGCAAATAGGCTAGTGCACCTATCCTTCTAAAATGTAATCACATTCAATTTATTAATAATATCACATCGTTTCTTGCAGATAGATCAGACTAAAATAGATGGGGGGATAAACTCCACCAAAAATGAAAAAAGGGGGACTTAAGTCCAACGGAATATTTTATTAATATTTTCTAAAAGTGTAATTTATGGATAATTATTTATCCTAAGTTCTTGAGGGATGGGAACAAGTCACCATGTGGATAAAGCTAATTATGAAGGTGATAAGTGTTCGATTTAAGGCATGCAATATATATTGTCAGCCTTAGTGTATTTCGAGAGAGAGAAATCATTCATCTCATTCCTTGATCATTCAGACCGACACTCCTTCGGGGGATCTAGAACTAAATACTATTGTATAACCCTATGCTTGGGAAAAATCGATTTTTGGTCGAAGAGGCGGGTTGTCAGGCCCTCACTCATTCTCTCCAGGTGAGAGATTTGTTGTCAAAGAGGTGAGTTGTCAAACCCGTGAGAATTATCTCTAGGTGAGATATTTGCTGACGAAGAGGCAGGTTGTCAATCCCGTGAGCATTCTCTCCAGGTGAGAGTTTTTCTATGAATTGTTCCTTGATGTGTTGGGAATTAGTTGCAATTCTCTGAGATTTCATGTTTGGCCTATTGTTGAAGCCTTGGAAGGGAAGTGGGGTAGCCAAAGGAATATTGAGCAGAGAATGGGGACACTTCTTGGGGTGGGACATGCATGTGGGTAATGATAGACTGTAGGCTAGTTGCAACAGTGGGCACCTTGGACTGAACAATTATGTTGATTATTAGAACTTAGCCTGGAGTTAGGAATCCTTTTGCCCTGGTGGAGTTTAAGCCCCAACTCGGGGGTGACCTGTTGCTGAAATTATATGAGCAACAAAGTCTATGGCTGGGAGGAACGTCTGAGCTCTACGCACAATCGGTGACTTTTCATAAAAGATAAGTGTCCTTTATGTGCTTGTCTCATTTATGGTGTGGTTAATTATCTATGTATGATATGGGTTTAATTCTTGTATGATGTTGCATATAAGCAATTTTTGTTATTCTGTATAATGTTGTTTGCACATGTAAGTGTAGTGTTGATATTCAATATTTATAGTCGTACATGCAAAGTATGACAATTGTTATTAGTTATTCCTATTAATTTAACCTTATAATAATGGTCATGAGTCTCCAAGGAAAGGTTAGAATGGTCATGCGTGTAGGGAAATACTTTGTGCGCGCAAGAGGATGGATTCTCTTGTGCGCACAGGGAATCAATCTGCATGTACAAGGAGAACATAATTTGTGTGTGACACCATAATGGTTGCGCACGCAGTAGTGATCACATGTTCAGAGTGGATTACACGGACAATAATGTTGTGTGCTTAGTATGCTTGTGCACACATTTGTATTGTGTTACTTCCACTATTATAAGTTGTTTCAAAAGAGGAAAGTTTGTGTGGCGTGACCCAACTTGGGGTCAAGTGCGTTACTTCAAGTATTTTTGCGTAGACCAATGTTATATAGTAAAATATGCACACTAGATTTTGGAGTAGAATTACTCAGTAGTAAGTTGGGTAATGTTACAGATTGGTATCAGAGCGCGGTACCTAGCTAGGAGGCTGGGTATGTTACAGATTAGTATTAGAGCTCTGGTTTCAATGATGAGCTTGCATGGTCCGAGTTTCTACTTAAGGAAAAATCTGGATTGGTAAATGGACAAATTTGGAATTACAACACAACTATGGTGCGCCTAAAATAAGGATGTGCAAGTGTGCGTGCTAATTTTTTTACATTGTGGGGTGCAAAAATGGAAATGCGTAGAAAACAATGAGGCGTGGGTGTGCGCACTAAATATTTGGGGCTGTATGGAGCAAAACTTGTGGTGCATGTGTAATATTGATACACGGTGTATATGTTAAATATTGACATCACGCATTGGTACATGTTGAATACCAGTGCGTGCATGGGATTCATAAGGAAGAAGGAAAGAACAAAAGGGTATTTGGATGAATTCCAAATGACGATGATAGACTGCGCAAGACTCATAATTGCACAAGAGAGTAGTCGATGGGAAATTTTTGGACAAAGGAGTCCAATTATTCACCCATAAATTTTGGATTTGGGATGTCAAAATCATCCAAGAAATCAAAATAAAGGATTATGAAAAAATGGTGCAGAGTTTTCATGAAGTTGTCCAATGAATTCATCTAACAAATCTTATTGTCTGCACATTTTTCAGAATTATTAGCGATTAGACCAAGACAAAATCAACACAGAAAGTAAAAAAGCATGGAAGATGTATAGAGAACTTACATCCATGGTGATGAATTTGGGTATTTGTATGTCGGTTTGGGTGCTAATGGTACAACATTCAAGGAGGAAAGCATGAACTTGGTAGAAACCATAAAGGGATTGCAAAAAAAGATCCAAAGCTATAAAGATGATAATGAAAGGCTTATGAAAGCCAAGGAGCAACAAGATGAATTGAATATCAACTTGATGAAAAGATTGGACATAATAGAAAGGAAAATGTATAAGGAGACAGAGTCAAGTAGGTCAAGAAGTCACAGGTCTCATGACGAGAGAATAAAAACAAGAAGTGTTGAAGGGAATCATTGCCACTCACCAAATTATTCATTTACAAAAGTGTGCAATAGATGAAGTCCATCTCTTGTTAGAAAGCATAAGAGGAGGACCAAGGTGGATGAGATATAGGGAGAAATGAATAAGATCAAGCCTCCTACCTTTGATGATGAGAACAAGAAGGATGAAGATGCAAAGACCTAGCTATTGAGCATGAGGAAGTACTTCCAGATGCATTATTTTTCTGTGCAGGCAGAATGGAAAATTGCCACCTATCAGCTAAAAGGAAAAGCATCAATGTGGCGGGATCAGTTTGTGCAAGTGAAACACATTGATAAAAACAAGGTTACTTGGAGGGAGTTCAAGAGGTATTTTCAAAATAAATACTTAACCAAGGGATACTATGACAAGAAAATGAAGGAGTTCTTTGAACTCAATCTTGGGAGTATGACAATAGATGAGAATGAAAGAATATTCTTAGAGATACATAAATATGTCGCATTCATCAAGGATGAGAGGGTTAAAATTCAGAGGTACATGAGTGGGATGTCCTCATTTATCAGTGACAAGATATAATATGATGACCCCAAGACATTGGAGGAAACCATAAGGCAAACTAAATGTCTTTAAGATTAACAAAGTGGAAGACCGAATTTCCAAAAGGCTTGGGAAGACAAGATGAAAAATAAGGTGGAACATAGGAAGAAGGGGACTAAGCCACCATTTTTCAGAAATACTCCGCAAGGAAAACCAACTCCCAAGGATCCCAGAATGATAAAGACAGTGGGGAAAAAACCAAGGCAACAACCTATTCAATGTTGGGGTTGTGGTGGATATCATATATATAGAGATTTCCCACAAAGAGGTGACAAAGCGAGGACTGTGCACAGTGTACAACAAGCTGTGACAATTGAAGACATGGGAAAAAATGTACCAAGGATCTACGCTGCCCTAGATAACAAGCAATACGAGTTTCATTCACACATGATTGAAGTGGAAGGCAAGATTAATGACCAACCCATTGCTATTTTAATTTATTCAAGAGCTAGTCATAGTTATCTAGATCCTAAGATGGTGGAAAAATTCTAATTTCCAAGCAATAAGCTGGGAAAACCTTGGTTGGTCCAGTTAGCTATAGGGGCAGAAAGGGAAATTAATGAGATGATTAAGGCATGTCCAATGGAAATGAATGGACTACACACAAAATATGATTTGAATATCATACCTTTGGGCTCTTATGATTTTATCATTGGTATGGAATGGTTGGACCGACATCATGTTGTTCTAGACTGTTACAATAATGCATTTACTTTCTTGGATGAGGAAGGTGACTTAAGAACAATTCAAGGCATTCCAAGAGCTTTCACTATCAGAGAAGTTCTAGCCTTGCAAATGAAGAAAAGCTATAGGAAAGGATGTCAAGTATTTGCAGTGCACATGGAGGAGGCACCTAAGGATAAAGTGCCAAATGTTGAAGACTGCGTAGTACTGGAAGAATTTGAGGATGTCTTTAAAGAAATATCGGGGTTGCCACCGAAAAGAGATATTGATTTCTCTATAAATCTGATGCCGTGAGAAACTCCCATATCCAAGACTCCTCATAGGATGAGTACACTATATTTGAAAGAATTACATATGCAACTTGAAGAGCTTTTGAAGAAGGGGTATATATTCCCAAGTGTATCACCTTGGGGTGCCCTAGTATTGTTTGTGAAGAAGAAGGATGGTACGTTGAGGATTTGTATTGAATTCATGCAGTTGAACAAAGTAATAGTAAAGAGAAAGTATCATATTCCAAGGATAGATGACCTCTTTGACCAACTAAGGGGTGCACAAATATTTTCAAAGATTAGTCTTAGATCTGGATATCACCAAGTGATAATTAAAGAAGAAGACATCAACAAAACTTCCTTCAGAACGAGGCACGTACATTACAAGTTCACAGTGATGCCATTGAAGTTGTCAAAAGCACCAACTGCCTTCATCTATTTGATGAATGGAGTTTTCAGAAATTACTTAGATAAGTTTGTCATTGTATTTCCGAATGACATATACTCAAAGTCTGAATAAGAGCATGAGAAACACTTGAGGATGGTGCTACAAGTATTGAGGGAGCATCAATTGTATGAAAAGTTGAGCTAGTGCTCACTTTACCAGAGGCATATTCATTATTTAGGTAATATCATTTGCAAGGAAGGAATAGCCGTGGATCTATAAAATATAAAATCCATTGAGGAATGGCCAACACCAAGAAATGTCGCACAGGTGAGGTCCTTCATGGGACTTGCAGGTTATTACAGAAGGTTTATTGAAGGATTCTAAAAAATTGTGCACCTAATTACATCCTTTCAAAAGAAAAGTGTGCGATTTGAGTGGACTTTTGATTGTGCAAGAAGTTTTCATCACTTGAAGAGTTTGTTGACAAGTGCACCAATTTTGAAAATTGCTGATTATTGTATTGCGGCTGTGTATTATCATGAATATTATATTATGAGAGAGGAGACTATGAGAGAAAGAAGAGGAAGTTATAACAGTTGACTTGTAGGTTTTATCCCTTCATTTTCCTGGATAATAAAAAGGAAGGACCTGACAATTTATCTGGTGGACGTAGCCCACACTGGGTGAACCACATATATCTGTGTCTCTATTGTATTGTGTATCTTCTGTGCTTTATTTCCGCATTTTTATTTTATTTTGTTGCTTCGTGATCTTGTTTTTCTAACAACTGGTATTAGAGAGAAAGGTAACTCACAGGAAATGAGGGTTCCTGGTTCGAGTAGGAGAAATGGCCGAAGATGGAAAGTTTAAGGTCGAGAAATTTAACGACCAAAACTACCAGTTATGGAAGATGCAGATGGAATATTATTTATATAAGAAGGATATATTCCTACCATTAGTCAAAATAGAAAAGAAGCCGATGGCCATGAAGGACGAAGAATGGGAGGTTCTTGACAAAAAATCACTAGGAACGATACAACTGAGCTTGGCAGCGCCGGTGGCTTTCAATATTTAAAAAGAAAAGACAATGAAGGAGCTAATGGACGCATTGGCTAAACTGTATGAAAAACTCTCGACATCCAATAAGGTATTTCTAATGAAGAGATTATTTAATATGAAGATGTTAGAAGGTGGGTCTGTTGCATATTTTTTAAATAAATTTAATACGGTTACTAATCAACTAAGTTATGTAAAAGTGGAATTTGATGATGACGTCAGGGCTCTTTTAATATTGGGCTCATTGCCAGAAAGTTGGATTGGCTTGGTCATGGCTGTAAGTAACTCTGTCTCTGGTTCAAACATTATAAATTTTGATGATGTTGTTGGTGTTATCCTTAGCGAGGAAATGCGACGGAAAAGCACATGTGAGACATCATGGAATGCGTTAAACATAGAGAACAAGGGTAGACAAAATGATAGAGGAAAGGGCTCAGGGAACTGTGGGAATTCTAGGAAGGGAAGATCCAAATCCATACTGGGAAAGATAGAGTGTTGGAATTGTGGGAAGAAAGGACATCTGAAGAAAGACTGCAGAGCTCCAAAGAAACAAAGAGATGGACAACAAGGGAAAAATCAAGAAGCAAATGTAACAAGTGATGTGTTACAAGATGCTTTGATTATTTCTATAGATAATATTTTTGAGTCTTGGGTAGTAGATTCAGGGGCGTCATTTCATGCCACACCCCATAGGAGACATTTTCTAGATTATGTTCAAGGTGATTTTGGATAGGTTCATTTGGGTGGTGATGCACCATGCAAAATTGTTGGAATGGGAAAGGTACAAATAAAGAAAAAGAATGGAAACCAATGGTTGTTGAAAGAGATAAGACATGCTCCACATATAAGGAAAAGTATAATTTCAACTGCACAGTTGGAAAGTGAAGGCTGTATATCTATATTTATAGATAAGGTGTGGAAGGTCACCAAAGGATCACTGGTGATAGCAAAAGGAGAGAAGGTAGGTACATTGTATTTATGTACTGGTAATACTGATTCTTCTATCTCTTTAGCTTCTACA
>ML794076.1:0-12029 GCA_009831015.1 Picea engelmannii
TATAAGTTGAAGAGGATAAGGTGAGGAGGTTAGGATGATCCCACTAAATCATGAAAGCAAGTAAGATCCAAACCATTCGGATGCCACCTCACCATAGAAGTTTCTCCTTCTAGAAGATTCGAGAAAACGCTCTTTTTTCCCACGTGCTGGAATTCTCGCACCCTAGCTATAGAGAAATCTGCGAACACCTCGCACCCTAGCTATAGTGCAACCTGCGAGAATGGGTCATTCTCGCACCCTGCCTATATAGCAACCTGCGAACTTCCCTTTTTATAAGGTTTTTACATAGGAAAATGCAACTTATTTTCTTAGGAAAAGTTCTTCTCCCTTCTCTTTTTAGGAACTCAGGCCACTGACCCCTCTGAAGGCAACAGATAGGTTTACATCATTAACGATCATAGGGATGATGAAAATAATGTGTAACACCCATGCTACCTCATACACTTACATGACTTGGATTGGCTTCCACCTAGGAAACACCCCAAACTTAAGGGAGGTTATCCCAATAGGACTCCCTGAGACCTTCTCCAAATCTAACTTGTCAAATTTCATAATGTCTTTGATAATTTCTCTGGGTTAAGGGGGGTTTGATGCACATGTTTGGGTAATTTAATTATTGGATGTGATTTACATGCTATGGTCCCTATGAATCATGAACTCTTGGAGTACGTACTCGTTGTTGTTGCATTATCTTTCACGGTGAACATGTATATGTGAGGGAATCATTAGCTCATACCTTCATGAGGGCTTAAATCCCACAGGTGGATGCTATAACCCCATCTAGGGGTAAGAAGACATTGAATATTTGCACCAAGAAGAAAGAAGGATGTTTCCTTTGGAGGCACCTTGGAAGACCTAGACCTAGGGGGATCTTGTTATTCCATATGGACATTGGCCCTTGAAGGCTCAAGACATTACCATCATGATCTTGAACGTCATCTAGAGCTAGGGTTTTCATTTTGGAGGCATTCATGAGCCTGGTGGCACATGTGGGCTTCATTTGGGGCCTTTGGAGGCCAAGCACCCTACCTTATTGGCTCAACATTCCACCTTAGGGCCTTAATGTCACCCTAGAAGGGCATGAATTCACCCTTAGAGGTGTCTTCATATGCAAATTAATTTTATTTATGTCAAATTTTAATTTTAATGTAAATTGGCCAGGTTAGCTTTAATGTTGACCTAAAATTGATTAGGGTCAAAGTTTTGTATAAATAGAGATAAAGTACTCTCATTTTAACATAACAATTCCTCACACAAGAGGAGGGGATTGAAATTGGCTCCCTACTTAGGGTTTTATTGGCTAAAATTGTGATGCACACCTCTCTTGGAGTCTTCTATTTGCAACTTAGATCAAATTTTGTTGAAGTCATTTGGTAATCTAGTTTTTTCGTGCATGATTATTATTGGTGAAATAAGTAAATATTCTTTTTGTCATTACTTTTGAATGGTTATGGTATATTTTCTTGCTCATGATAAAGGTTATGAAATTGCATGCTTGATAAACTCTAGAAGTGAAGAACTTAAGTTACTACTTATTTACTTTTTATTTGCTAGACTTTACCTAGTTGGTTTATATTGTCAAGCCTCTAAAGCTCCAAAGTGCTGGCACTTTAGAGGTCTTGATTAATTGTGGTTGCATCTAAATATTTCTTTCAAATATTTAAGAAGGAGGAAAACCGCTAGGGCCTAGAAGTGCCTCCTCTCTAGTAGCTCACCTCCCCTAAGATTGAATCTTGAGAAGACTTAAGTCACTACTCTTCTAAGATTTATCCTTTACTTGGATAAACATAATCATTTTGTTGCTTACTCCAAATGAATGTTGCTGAAATTTTGACTCCATAACCCTTTAAAGACACTAGTCCTTACAATCCTTTTGTTTAGATATCAAACCAACACTCAAACCTTGAACCTCCTAGCTCTCACTAACTAAAACTAACACTAACCTATCTTAGACAACTAACTTAATTTTTGTTGTTATAAATCATTGCTACAACCATCTTGATGCAACAAAATGTCTACATAATCTATATTAAATTCTAGCTAAACACTTCTAAACTTGCTAGTGACATTTGATTTTCAATCTGGCTAATAAATGCTATCTTTTCATTGTCTTATCAAGCAATTTGGAGGAATATTTCTTGCAGTTGTTACAAATTACTTCTTTCTGTTGTAAACTCTCATATTACTTCAATTTTATATCAGATAGCATATATTTCAAAGGTTTATTGTCTTATTTAAGCACTAAGATCATTTTGTACTAGAAACTGCCATATTTTTGCTTGTTGTCTTGTTTTGGGAAGGTACACTTCATTCATTACATTTGCTTCATCTCTTAAGACATAAATACCTTTTTGACTTGAGTGACTAGTGAGAGGGGGGTATCTTTGCATCCTTGCTTTAGCTTCATCAACCCTTTATGTCACTAGGGATGTCTCCCTTGGGGTAATCTTAACATAATCCTAAACAAAAATGGGTTTCCTATTAAGGTGACAGTGATAGGTCACCCCCTTGTTACGCCAATTTTGTCTCATTTTCCTTGGGATTTTGGAAAGTACATAATGTGTGGTAACATCTTGGTGTCTTTGTCAGGGAAAACCGAGTCAATATTACTCAACGACACTTTTTCAGTAAGCCTGTATCCAAAGACTTCATTTCACATATCTTACTTGACGACTCCACTGAGGGTGATCCACTCATCCCTTTGATAATCTCAAGTAGATTGTTTGGAAACTCCATTGATGACGACCTGTAGAAGACGTCATTACACACCTTATTATCCTATAGTTCCTATTGTTCCCATGGCCCCTCCTTAATGGCCCCCCAAAGAACTCTTCGACCCTTTAGACTTGGTCAATATCTAATGAGGATTACATGATTCCCTAAAGATGTCGATTCATGGATACCCATGTTTTCAGGAGAGGCTGGGGCTTCTAGTAATACACATTGGACCAAATTTTGTGAGAGTTATGAATTCCATCAGTTTGGGAAGGAACATCCTGACACATTTATGAGACTTTTCTTTCCCTCACTCACTGGAAATGCTAGAAAATGGATCATTAAACTCCCGAGCAAAAGTCTCACACCCTATGAAGATTTAGAAGAATTTTTTCTACAAAGATGGGGTGTGATGGAAGATATGGCCTCCCTTTATTCCCAATATCTAAAAAATTTCAAACAAAATGATGAAGTTGTTAGGGAATTTAATGACATGTTTAATACCTTCCCTAGTCGAATTGAGTCCATCTTTCTACCAGAGAGAGCTATTCTCGGACAATACTTAAATTATTTTGAAGGAAAATTCCAATCCATCCTCAAGAACCAATTCCCTACAAACCTTAAGGAAGCACAAGATGGTGCTTGTCGGTTTGAAGAAAATCTCAAATGGAGAAATCCCATTTCCCAGGTCAATATTCTTCACAACCAAGATCATATCTTATGGTTCGATGAGGAAAACATGGAAGAACAGGAACATGATTTCCCAGAGACATTGGAGGTAACGATTCCATTAAATTGGATACTCTCCCTAAGGGAACCAGTACTTGGAAGAGGGGATTTTAAAACATGAAAGATGCTTCGATTGTTTCAAAACAACATGAGCCCCATGAGGATCTAAGTGCCCCTGAAAATATCTTTGAAGATTGGGAGGGTGAGAAAGAAGACATTGAATGTTTACCTTCACAAATTACTGAGGAATATGAGTTCGGAGAAGACTCCCTTATTATTTTCCATGTTGGAAGTATTGGGACAATATACGGTGAACCCACACCTTTTTATGTTACCCTCTAGATCAATGATTTCCTTCTCCATAATTGCGTTTTTGACCTAGATACTTCCAGAAAAATTATGACTCAAAAAGGTCATACAACCATATAATGATACATGAGATGGTTTTACACGAGGTCTTATCAAAGACTTGGTGGTTTCCTTCTATCCTTGCCCTGATGTCTCTTTCAAGATCGATGTAATAGTAATAGACACATTAAGTAGTTGGGGAATCTTGTTCTGCAAAGACTTGGTAGAAAAACTAGGCAGAAGCTTCCAAGAAAAAGGATCTAAGGCCATTATACCATATCCCGAGGGATGATTTTTCACCATTCACAAGGAACCTATCATTGGATGCCTCATTGAATCTTTCGAAGAACCCACTGATCAACTCCTCTGTGTGAACAATGGAGTAGAAAGATGGTTTTTTCAAGGAGGAGACTCTAAATATGAACCTTGAAAAATGCTTGGAGGAATATGGACATTAGAATTTGATGGTGCTTACTCGAGTTTTGGCTCAGGGGTGGGCATCGTCCTAACTGCCCCTTCTAAAGAAAACTTCTACTACTCCTATAGGCTTGAATATCATTGCACAAACAATGTTTCTGAATATGAGGCATTAATCATAGGTCTTAATTTGGCCATGGATATGGGTATAAGGCACTTGAGGGTCATTGGTGATTCAAACCTAATGATTTCACAACTTTTACTAAAATTTGCCACAAAGAATGAGAGACTCAAAAGGTACTGGGACTTTGCAAGGTTTGTTGCAAAATATTTTGAAGTGGTGTCAATTGAAGCAGTCCCAAGAGAGGAAAATTATGTAGCAAATGCCCTAGCTGTCTTGACATCTACCTTGCAACCTTGTGAAGGCCCCCTCCACAATTTGTGCAAAATGGAGGTTCTATTTAGACCATCAATCCCTGATAACTTAGAGCATTGACAAGTTTTTGAAGATGACAGTCAAATCCTTAGATTCATGGAAAATAGTAGAGATTTCAACGAATTGTAAGTAAATTTCCTGGATGAGTCCATGGACCTTGAGGTAGTAAATTTGAAAAATAATACTCTACCGAAAGGGTGAATTCCTTTAGAACAACTCTTTTATATACATGATGTTTACAAAGGAAAAATCCCCAAACAAAAAACATATAAGGTCTTGGAATTCAATATTGGGACCAAGATAGACCCAAGAATGGTAACGATAGGAGAGGGAACTACTGAAGAGGAGAGAAATGAAATACTTGACCTGATTAGAGAGTTTAAGTATGATTTTTCTTGGATTTATGATGACTTGAAGGCTTATATAAGTGATGTAATCCAACATGTTATACCCTTAACAGAAGGAGCCAAACCTTTCCAACAAAAACTAAGGAATATTAACCTAAGTTAGAAAATCAGATACAAAAGGAACTCCAAAAGATGGTAGAAGCTGGTATCATAGTCCCCATTAGCTACTCATCATGAATGTCTAATTTGGTAGTTGTCTGAAAGAAGAGTGGTGACATTCGCCTATGCATTGATTTCCATAACCTTAACCAGCTATCATTAAAGGATAATTACCCCCTCCCAAATATGGAACATTTACTACAAAGGGTCATCGGGGCAGGCATAATGTCTATTCTAGATGGATTTTTTTGGATATAATAAAGTGTTACTCAAAAGAGAGGATCAACTCAAAACAACATTTACTACACCATGGGGAACATTCATGTACTTAAGAATGTTGTTTGGCCTTATGAATGCGGGTTCAACTTTTCAAAGAGAAATAGACTTTGCCTTTAGAGATATGATCCAGAAGATTATAGAAATTTACCAAGATGATCTCATAGTCCTTTCAAAGGAAAGGAAAGATCATGTCTCACACCTCAGAATTGTCTTTGAAAGGTGTAGAAAGTATGGTATTTCCCTAAACCCTAAAAAGTCTATTTTTGGGACAGATAAGGGAAAGTTATTGGGGCATGTAGTTTTAGAAGGGGGAATCTCTATTGACCCAAAGAGAATCAATTCTATCAAGAGTGTACATCCCACTGCTAATAAAAAGGCCCTTCAATTCTTCTTTGGGAAGATAAATTTCATTCGAAGATTTGTTCCAAATTTTTCTAAGAGAATAAAACCCATGAGTGCCTTGCTTAAGAAAAACGTGGAATTCATATGGGATGACAAATGTCTCCAATCTTTTGAATATATAAAGAATGCCATTTCCCAAGCCCTGATTTTGGTTATCCCTGATTACTCACGTAATTTCATGATATTTTCCTTTGCTTCTCAAGATACCATTGCAGGTTTCTTGTTACAAAAGGATTTTGATGATCATGAACACCCTATTGCGTTTATGAGAAAAGTTCTTAGGGATTCAAAATTGAATTATTCGATTACTGAAAAGCAAGTTTACGCCCTTGTAAAATCTCTCAAGCATTTTAGAAACTATGTTGGCTATAACAAGATTAAGGCTTATGCCCCTTACCCAATGGTAAAAGATGTTTTATCACAACATGATTGTATGGGTAATAGGGGTAAGTGGGTTTCCAAGATCCAAGAATATGACTTAGAAATAAAACCCACAAAGATTATAAAGGGACAAGCGTTAGCTCATATGTTGACCGAAAGAAATGAAGAAGCCATACAAATGGGAGAAAATGAGCAAGTGAATATGGTGGTGAGCGAATTAGAACATGATGAATGGTACTATGACATAATATATTACCTTAAGAACTTATTGTGCCCAGACTGCCTGGTAGACTATAAAATAAGGGCTCTAAGACTCAAAGCTATGAAGTACTACTTAATTGAGGATGGTATTGGTTGGAAATACCTAGATGGAATTATCCTTAGTTGTGTGAACAAAGATGAGGCTAACAAATTGTTGAAAGAGTTACACTCGGGATATTGTGGGGGGCACTTCGTTGCCCATACTACTGCTCACAAGATTTTGAGAGCCAGATATTACTGGCCAACATTGTTTGTTGATACTCACCAATATGTCCACTCATGCCAAACATGTCAATACTTTACAGGTAAACATAAACTCCCTGCGCAACCTTTAAGAATCCTGATTATAGAAACCCCTTTTCAACAATGGGGTTTGGATTTTATTAATGAATTCAAGGATAACTCAAGTAATGGTTACCGATGGATTTTGACCTCCACAGATTACTTCACCAGATGGGTAGAAGCTATTCCCATAAAGAATTCTACTGAATATGTGGTCATGAACTTTTTGGAAGAAAGAATCATAACAATATTTGGAGTACCTGCCAAAATAACCATTGACAATGCCAAGGCCTTTAGCTTCTTTGCTTTAGTAGAATTTTGTTTTAAATATGGCATCACTCTATCCCATTCGTCAAAGTACTATCCCCATGGGAATGGTTTAGAAGAATAAAGCAATAAGAATCTCATGAATATCATTAAGAAGGTTGTCAGGAAAAATAAGAAGGCCTGGGATAACAAGATCAAGTACGCCCTGTGGGAAGATCGCATAACAATAAATACCTCAACAGGAAAAACCTCGTTTGAACTAGTATAGGGGTTGGGGGATAAACTACTTGTAAATATCTAAATTCCCATCCTCCGTGTTTCCCAACAATACACCACAAAAGAAGCAATCCATGGATGAATTGACCAGTTGGTGGAATTAGATGAATCAAGGAGGGTTGCTTTGAGTTAGATGGAAATAAATCAAGAGAAGGTTAAGAACACTTTTGATCACAAAGAAAAGTAGAGGGATTTAAAATAAGGATATATAGTGTTATTATGGGACAAAAGGAGAGAGAAACTTGGTATGCACAAGAAGTTGGACGGATTATGGATAGGTCCTTACAAGATCACGAGTCAAGCAGGAACACACTCTCTTAATTTAACAACGCTTGAATGAGAGGCTTTCAAACTACTTGTGAATGCTATCCACATCAAGCTTTACTTCCCACCAACAACATGATAGGTAAGTACAAGTAAGTTAGATAGGTAGGCATTTTCATCCATTGTATATACCATCCTCATATCATGATAACATAGTTGTAGTTGCATTTTCATATTTGTATTGTTTCATTATGTATATATGTATGCTCATGATCACATGCTAGATTAGAGATGATCTTTATTTTATTATATCATATATGAATGAGGGGTGATATCACCACCCTAAGGATTACTGACATCCTTTGTTGAGACTTATCAGGCACATGTCATACCAGAGATGCTGAGGTTCTCATGCGCTCTACGGTGAGAACATGTCCCTGAGTTGGAGCCAAATATTACCCACTACCCTAAGGGTAACTAAGGAGATCGCGTCTTGAGGCCCACCATTCCTAGACATGGAGTATCGAGAGCTAGCCGAATTGAGCATGGCCCCAGAGGGCCCCTTTTTTCTTCAATGCAATCCATTTATCAACGACAAAAATATCCATCCCATCAGCTTGTTCCTGAAGTAGCAGTAAATCATGATCCATGAGGTAATGAGTCTGGGTATCATAGTATTTTTCACTTTTATTTTTGAAGCACTTGAATATGTTGCATTGAATTCTTCTTCATTTCATGACGTTTACTTGGAAATTATGATATTTTCCTCATTCATACTTGGAAGGGCGACATGGTGCCCTAGTAAGTTGATCTCCCTTTAGGATAGGCTACCACTAGGTGGGTCTGTGAAAGGTCATTGTATGTTCCCTCCATACTTACCACTTTCCATATTTATTCCTCTCATCTCCACCTACCTTTGTTTGGACATTAGGATTGGCCACGCTAGGAAGGGTTGTACCTTGCCTTGTGGGAAGAAGGGGATAAAGGCCCAGAGGGTCAACATAGATGGAAAGAGTTAAAATCCAATGTTGAAACCTTTGAGATGCTTCGCCCAAGGATTCTTGAGAAAGAAGTCAAAAACTTCTCAATAAGAAAAGGGAACTCATAATATACATGAACACTCAAGGTAGTAGTTGATGGATAGGAGGCCTCATCACAAGCCGACCTATTATGACCATGGGCATGTAGCGGTATAACACTAACACCTATCTAGTCACCAAACCAGGGTAGTGGCTCTTGGTGGAATAGCCAATAGAAAGGGGGTCTCATCATGAGCCAACCTTCTCATTTCCATGAAATGTTTGTGGATAATAGTGTCACCTATGGTCATCAAGATAGGACATTGGCCCTCAACTTTTACCTTGAAGCACAAAAGGAAGATATCAAAAGAACTAAAACTAAGAATGAAATACAATGAATGGGCTAGGAAACAATTGCATTTATGACAAGGTGCATATTTCCCTCTATAAAGGCACCCACAGGAAATACTTACATTTCCCTGTTATTACTACACCCCATGCCCAAAAAATTACCCCATGCCACCTCATACACTTACATGACTTGGATTGGCTCCCACCTAGGAAACACCCCAAACTTAAGGGAGGTTAGCCCAATAGGACACCTTGAGACCTTCTCTAAACCTAAGTTGTCAAATTGCATAACATCTTTGAGAATTATTCTGGGTTAAGGGGGGTTTGATGCACATGTTTGGGTAATTTAATTATTGGATGTGATTTACATGCTATGAACCATGTGACTTATGAACCCCTGGAGGACGTACTTGTTGTTGTTGTTGGATCTTGCCTAGTGAATAGGTACATATGAGGGAATGATTAGCTCAAACCTTCATGAGGGATTAAATACCACATGTGGATGTTGTAATCCCAGCCAGGGGTAATAATGCATTGAATATTTGCATCGGGAAGAAAGAAGGGTGTTGCCTTTAGAGGCACCCTGACAGACCTAGAACCAGGGGGATCTTTCTCTTCCACATGGATGTTGGCCCTTGAAGGCCCAGGATGTCACCATCATGACCCTTGACGTCATCCAAAGCTAGGGTTTTCATTTTGGAGGCTTTCATGAGCCTGGTGGCACGCGTGGGCTTCATTTGGGGCCTTTGGAGGTCAAGCACCCTACCTTTTAGGATCAACATTCCACCTTAGGGCCTCAACGTCACCCTAGAAGGTCATGATCTCACCCTTGGAGGTGTCTTTAGATGCTTATTAATTTTATTTATGTCAAATTTGAATTTTAATGTAAATTGGTTAGGTCGGCTTTAGTTTTGACCTAAAATTAATTAAGGGTCAAAGTTTTGTATAAATAGAGATAAAGTACTCTCATTTTAACATAACAATTGCTCACACAAGAGGAGAAGACTGAAATTGGTTCCCTACTTAGGGTTTTATTGGATAAAATTGTGATGCATACCTCTCTTGGAGTCTTTTATTTGCAACTTGGATCAAATTTTGGTGAAGTCATTTGGTAATCTAGTTTTTTCATGCATGATTATTCTTGGTGAAATAAATAAATCTGCTTATTGTCATTACTTTTGAATGGTTATGGGATATTTTATTGCTCATGATAAATATTATGAAATTTCATGCTTGATAAACTCTAGAAGTGAAGAACTTAAGTTACTACTTCTTCACTTTGTATTTTGTATACTTTACCTAGTTGGTTTATATTGTCAAGCTGTTGACGGGCAAATTTGACATGTCGTCAGCTGGAAGAATAGATCCAGTCCAGGGTTGTCTAAATAACCCAAGTCGTTTGGTGTAACCTATTCTGATAGGTTTAATGGCTCTGTTAGCCAACTAGGGTCCTAAAGATAGAAAAATATAATAAACTAACTAAATAAAAGATTATAACAATCAACACAATAATTACAAATATTTATCTAAGAATGTGAATATACAAATGATTATGAGCATTTTATATACAATTTACAAGGTTTGCATGAAATCTTGCAAAAATGATTGTTTGATAAAGTTTATGAATCAAATATGAACAATACTTCTTTTTGGATTTTTTTTATTTAAATATATTAAACGAATAAATACTAAATGAATACGATTGAAACATTGACACAAAAACAGTGAAAGCTAATTAATGTAATCATTGTTTCATTCATAAACAACTTAACTAAATAACACACAGAATAATCTGTAGTTGATCAATGAAACTGGTATTATCTTTCTGTGTTGTATGAGCTCGTGTCTGTACTGTTGTTAAGAGAAACCTATAACAGAACAATACTAGCACTTCCAGAATACATTCAAAGAAGTATTTGATATTGGAGTAAATTAATAACAACAGGAAGACAACTAATTAAAAAGCATATGATCTTAAGATAATCAATATTTAAGAACGAAAGAAAACTTAATTTTGAGTATTGATATTATCCATCATTTAACATTAGAAATAAATTCCACAATAATCAAATGATCG
Source organism: Picea engelmannii (assembly GCA_009831015.1). NCBI lineage: Eukaryota > Viridiplantae > Streptophyta > Pinopsida > Pinales > Pinaceae > Picea > Picea engelmannii. The sequence continues at coordinate 11,011 of ML794076.1, forward strand.
ATTGATCACACATAAAAAATAAAATAAGAAATTATGGACAACATATAACATTTAACAGTATGAAAACACCATATGATGACAAGCTAAAGCTAAAATCAACCATAATAACATTCTCATAATACAACAATAATGAAAGAATGGAATGGAATAAGCATCACACAGGTCTAAAGCCAAATATGAATTGCTTCCCCATATTTTTTCTCAAAATCACATGCCCATATTGTAGTCCTGGAAGAATTTTTAAGATAATAGAATCTTAAAGATTGAAAAAATTAATACATAAATGATAAAAATTAACCATGTATTGATAAAATAGACTAACGCTAATTTAAATCAATGCATAATCAATTATTCAAAGAATATGAAGATATTATAATGAAAATAAAACCATTTTACTCACAGGACAAAAGCCATTAAGCAACCTGGAATTTCATATTCTTCTTTGAAAATACTTGTCCATTCTCCCAAAGATTCCAACCATCTGTTACTCCATTTGAAAAGAAAAAAGTTTACAAAAGAAATAATATACAAAAGAGAAAGGATAAAAATCCTCCTCTCCAATTCTTGGATCTCTCTGGCTTTGATCTTTCTCACATATTTATACAATGAATGAATAGTCTAGGCGTTACTATTAATTTCCGCCACCTGAAATTTGCCTCATAAAGAGACACAAATATCTCTCAAATTGTGCATTTTTTTGGGACAATCTCTACGCCACAGGTAAATGGGTCCATTTGGGTTCTGGGTTTTCAACTGTTTCTTCAAATTCCTCACGGTTTGGTTGCAATCAGTCCTTCAAAATCTCATGTCTGATCTTGACGCCTTTCCAAATTTTATCTGTTGTTGCTCATAAAATTATTTGTAGCAATCCAATATTATTTTTGGATCAGTCATCTTGAACGTATTTGGATAATAAAATCAAGCCATGATTATATCCGTATCAAATATTTGATAATAGAAACCTGTGAAACAAAAAGAAACCTAAATTAATAACCTAAAAATTGTGAATAAAACAAAAT
>ML794076.1:30857-42022 GCA_009831015.1 Picea engelmannii
AAGTTGGCAGCAAGATTTTGTGGGCCATTTGAGATCCTGGAAAGGATTGGGCCGGTTGCATACATGCTTGCATTACTTGCATCTATGACTGTACATAATGTGTTTCATGTTTCACTGCTTAAGAAATGTGTACCTGATGCTAATCATGTTATCAATTGGAATATGATTTAGGTGGAACCAGAAGGTGTCCTGCAAGTGCATCTTGTGCGCATATTGGACAGGAAAAGAAAACAACTCTGGAATCGAGCTATAGAGCTTGTAAAGGTCCAGTGGACCTGGTACGGTCCCAAGGATGTGACATGGGAGCATGAAGAGGTTATGCAGGCAGAGTACCCGCATATTTTTGAATATTTTGAAAGGCTTGCAGAGACAGTGTAAGTTGCACTGAGGACAATGCAAAAATAAGGGGAGGGGGATTGTAGTGTCCCCAAGGCCGAGCCCCATTGTAAACCAAGTTATGAAAGGAATTGTCATTATTTTTTATAGGCTGGTGAGCCAAGTTCTTATAAGCTAGAGACTTATGTGTTTGTTAGGCCAGGGAGCCTAAGTGTTGAAGGCCAGGAGCCTGCTTTTGTACTTGTATGTATGCAGAACATATAATAAAATATAAACACCACCAGGTGCATACCGACCATGATGAATGAGTGAAGGGGGATTGAGCATCCACAGAGTGGGCAAGGAATTAGGGGCTGGAAGGTGGGAAAGGGGCTAAGTGTTGAGCCTGGGGGATAAGTCTAGGGGGGGCTTAAGCCTAGGGATAATATTTTAATATTATTCCAAAAAAAAAAAAATAACATGTGCATTTTATATTTCATTTCATCCTAAGTTTTAGAAAGGGTAAGTGTGCAAAGGGGATGCATGCTGATGGAACGCATGCAGTTCCAAGGGTGACAAGTGTCAGCCCTGGTGCATGCAAATAAAACAGCCAGGAAGAGCCGTGAGAGGGGCTCTCCTCCATTCTACCTGACGGTCTGAAGGTAAACGATTAGACCTCTGCAAAAATAATACCCTGGTGCATCCCTGAAAGTTGAAAGCTTGGGTTGACTTCTGAGATAGCCAGTACCACCCTTGTCTGAACAGTTCGAACCTATGTTGACCCTGCGTGGATTGTTTGTCACGCATCCCTGACAACCAGAGCGTGAGTCTATTCTATGCTGGCAGATTAGGAAATAGAAGTGACCATCCATTGTTGAACCTGTTGGGAAGCCCATGTCTGTTTTCCCCTAAGTTGTTGTGACCATGCAGTGATGGACTGCGTGGGGTCTTATTGGCCAGTGGTGCAATGCTCTCTCCAGGTGAGAGAGGTAATTGAGGTTGGAAGAAAAGGTTGTTGGCCTGTGAGTGATTCTCTCCAGGTGAGAGAGTGCGCGGAGGATGGAGAGGACTCCTGGAAGGAACCATGTAGCTGCCACAGAGCTCGGAGACTTCCGGTCCGGCCTATTCCTGTAACCCAAGGCAAGGGAGATTAGCAGCCGAAGGACTGTCCAAGTGACAGAGAAGGTGTATTCTCCCGGGGTGGAATAGGCATGTGGGGAATGAGGGTCTGTGGGCAGTGAGCGTGGGAGGTTCCTTGGATAGAATCCCTTCCTTGTGGTTGTGTGTTGTTTTCCCTATAACCTCAACCTAGCCTAGATTTACTTGCCTTGGGGTGGAGCTTAGCCCCAACTCGGGGGTGACCCACTACTGAGCTGATGAGCAATGTGGTCTAAGGCTAGGAGGTTCGTGGAAGGCTTGCACTTGGTTGGTGGAATCTACCATTGATAAAGATAAGTATCTGATTATGTTTTAATCATGTTTTGCATGATTGTGCTGCTTATGTATCATGTTTTCCGCTATGTATATGAATTAATATGAAAAGCTAATTGCTTGTTGATTATGGAAGTAATTCATATGAATACTCTGTGTTGAATGTGTTTATTGTTTAAAGGCATGTGGGTTAAATAAAATCTGTATGAGTTATGTACAAAGTGGTGTTATAGTCTTCTTTTAAGAGCGATTAAACAAAGTAGCAGAAAAGGTGCGCTACATGCGATAAGGTTTTTGACGAGTTCGATATCTTGGCACTTCGGGTGTCAGGGATACCAAGGAGGCATCGCTTGAGGAGTGAAATCGCGAAGTGGGAAGATAACATGAGGGACACGTGACATAATCGCGAGGTGGGCCCGTGGAAGAAATGAATGGACGCGTGTTGTCTATTGAAAGAAGTCAATACCTCGTTGATCTCTCATGGCTTGGGGATTCGCGAGACAAGAGTCGAGAGTTCGATATCGAAACTCACGAAGCGACGAGAAGCAAAAAGTGCTAGAGACAGGCCTAGCCGGTGGTCATGAGCGAAGAGTGCTGACAAGAGAAGGAATGTACCCGTATCAACATTTCGGGTATCACGAGATTTGGAAGCAAGAGTTGGGAGTTTCAACTCACGAACTCGCAAGTAGCGAGTTGTGACAAGAACTTAGGCACATCAGGAGTTTGGGTCTCAAAAGGTGAAGAGTTGAAGATTTTGGGAGGAGAAGTCCCGAAGTCGTGAAGTCTGAGGTCCCAAAATTGTGAGAAACACGACCACATCGTTTGGTCAAAAGGAGGCAGGAATTGAGGTTTCATGTTCGATCGCGTGAGCTCAATTCCCAAGGACCTATGGAGAAGCATAATTTTGTGTTTGTTGGATTCCCCGAAGAGGAATCAAAGAGTCGATCCAACTTAAGGAGAGGAAGTAGAGCGATCTTGTAGCGGATTGTCGACCTGAGGGCTGATAGGGTCAGTGTCTGCATCAACTGGTATCAGAGCCTGATTCTTGTTTGTATATTTCAGGCAGGAAAAGCGAGAAGGAATTTTAGTTATGCCGCCAAGGAGAAGGGACAGAAAAACACCCGATCCGCGAGAGGATAGGGAGGTGTCAAGAGAAAGAGGTAGACAGGTGTCGAATCCAGTCGTGGAAAGAGATATACATGACCTACGCGCTAGAGTCATGGACATGGAAATAAAGCAGAGGCGCACAACTGATATTGGAGATGTTAGTGAGTCCGAAAGTGAAGATGAAGCTGTACATGGAGAAGAAGAAGTCACAGCAGAAGATGTAGAAAATGAATGCTTGCTTAGAGCTTTTGCAAGAATGAGTGCAAGAGCCAAAATGGACATTTCAGTTTATGAGGGAAACTTGGATGCTGAAGAGCTTCTAGACTGGATTAGAGCTCTGGACACATATTTTGACTATGAATATGTCGAAGAAGACAAGAAGGTCAAACATGCTATCACGAGACTTAAAGGACATGCAACATTTTGGTGGGATGAACTGCAAGCTGACAGACGCTGCCAAGGTAAGAAGAAAATTAAGAGTTGGGATATGATGATTGCAAAGATGAAAGTGAAATTCATTCCCAAAGATTACCAGATTACTTTGTTTTGAAGGATGCATAACTTGAGACAGAAGCTGATGACAGTGAAGGAGTACACTGAAGAGTTCTACAGGTTGAACATCAGAGCAGGTCATCGTGAAAGTAATGATGAAAAGGTTGCCAGGTATACGAATGGCCTAAGATACGAAATTTGGGACAAGATGAGCATGATGACCGTCTAAATGGTGGAAGATGCTTATCAAATGGCTCTAAAGGTGGAAGAGAAGCTGAGACGAAATCAAGGTCAAAGAGGTTGAGGCAAAAATCAAGCCAGGGGAAAATCAGTCGTCCAAGATAGAAATCGGAAGCCTAAGGAAGAATGGAAGAAACCTCAGATTGAGAGAGGTGGAATCTCACAGAAAGGGAAATATGCTGGACAGAGAAGGCAGTATGTTGATCAGAGAGGAGAGTATGTTGATAACAACATTTTTCCTCGTACTAGAGGTAGAGGAAGAGGAAGAGGTGGAGTGATAACATGCTTCACGTGCAGAAAGGTTGGACACAAGTCTTATGAATGTCCAGACAAGAAGAAAGAGGAAGGAGAGACTCAAATTGTTGAAGCACAAAGGTGAAATGTTGAGGTAGAGGATGTTGAAGGTGGAATATCGTTGATGATGAGAAAATCTCTTTTGACACCAAAGAAGGAGGTGGAGAGTTTAGTCCAAAGAAACAAACTTTTTCGGACTGCGTGCAAAGCCAAAGATTGGAAATGTAAAGTTATTGTAGACAATGGTAGCATGGATAATCTCGTTTCTACAGAGATGGTATTAAAACTGGAGCAAGAGACGATTGATCATCCAAACCCATACAGAGTTTCGTGGTTGCAAAAAGGACATCAGGTAAATGTCACTAAGCAATGTTTAGTTGAGTTTAAAATAAGAGGGTATAAAGATGAAATACTCTGTGATGTTATACCTATGGATGTTTTCCATCTATTGTTGGGTAGATCGTGGAAATATGACAGGAATTTGATTCATGACGAGAGAATGAACACATACACCCTAGAGAAGAATGGGAGAACTCACACGTTGTTGTCGATTAAGGATAAAGAGGTGAAGCCTGGAGTAAGTAACATTGTACTTCTCATGAGTGGGAAATAAATTCTTATAGAGGTTAAGAAGATGGAGGAACCGCAATTCATTGTGTTCAGGAAGCCAAAGATTGTTTTAACCAACACAAGGGTAGATGATTTACCAAAAGAGGTTCAGGAACTGCTGGAAGAGTTAGCTAACATAGTAGTGGACGAACTACCTCGTTCATTGCCACCGATCAGAAGTGTGAGTCATCATATTGATCTCATACCTGGAGGTAGTTTACCAAACAAAGCAGCATATAGATTTACGCCACAGGAGAATGAAGAGGTCAAAAGACAAGTCCAAGATTTGTTGGACAAAGGTTTGGTTAGAGAAAGCTTGAGTTCGTGTGTTGTTCCAAAAATACTCAGTTCGAAGAAAGACGGAGGCTGTAGGATGTGTACTGATTTGAGAGTGATCAACAAGATAACCATCAGGTACAGATTTCCATTGCCAAGGATGGATGATTTGATGGATTGCTTGAGTGGAGAATTTTTTTTTTCAAAGATTGATTTGAAGAGTGGTTATCATCAGATTTGCATGAGAGAAGGAGATGAATGGAAGACAACATTCAAAACCAATGAAGGGTTATACGAATGGCTTGTAATGATGTTTGGTTTAACAATCGCACCGAGTACTTTCATGAGATTGATGAATGAAGTCCTGAAGGATTTCATCAGAAAAATTGTCATTGTGTACCTTGATGACATACTGATTTTCAGTAAAACAAAGGAAGAGCATCTGAAACATTTGGCTACAGTGATGTAGAGGTTATAGCAGGAGAACCTGTTGATAAATATGAATAAATCTTCATTCATGAAGACGGAGATAATTTATTTGGGGTTTGTTATTTCTACAGATAAGTTGAGGATGGATCCGGATAAGGTGGAGGTAATCAAGAATTGGCCGTCACCAAAGAATATCTTTGAGGTGAGAAGTTTTCATGGATTGGCTAGTTTCTACCAAAAGTTCATCAGGAATTTCAGTGGAATTAGTGCACCGATGATGGACACAGTGAAGAAGAGACACAAATCTTTTCACTGGACAGAAGAAGTCGAAAAGAGTTTTAATTTGTTGAAAAGGAAAATCACGGAACAACCAATCCCGGTGTTGCCTGATTTCCAAAAGACATTTCAAGTGAAATGCGATGCAAGTGGATTTGTAATAGGGGCAGTTTTGATTCAAGAATACAGGCCGATAGCATACTTCAGCAAGAAGCTGAATGAAGCGAAAGTAAAATACTCTACATATGACAAGGAGTTCTATGCTATTATACATGCATTGAAGAAATGGAGACATTACTTAATTCCTAAAGAGTTTGTCTTATACAGTGATAATCATGCATTGCAATTTGTGACTCAATAGGAGAAGTTGAATCAAAGACATGTAAAATGGGTTGAATATATGCAAAATTTCACTTTTGTGATTAAACATATTTCTGGTACTGCTAACAAAGTTGTTGATGCTTTGAGCAGGAAGTGTTTGCTATTGCAGGAGTTCAGGGTCAAAACGTTGGGTTTTGATGATCTCAAGGAGATGTATCAAGATGATCCATATTTTAAAGAGGTGTACGAAGAAACTAAGAATCCAATTCTCAGAGATAGAAGCCAATGGTCAGAATACATGATCCAGGAAGGATTACTGTTTAAAGATAATCAACTTTGTATTCCAAAATGCTCCATGAGGGAGAATTTGCTGAAGGAGAAACACAGTGGAGGATTGTCTGGGCATTTCGGTCATGAAAAGACATTCACAAAGTTGAATGAGTCATATTTTTGGCCAGGAATGCGAGCAGACATCAAAATATTTGTGGACAGATGTAGAATTTGCCAACATTCAAAAGGAAAGAGGAAGAATGCAGGCTTTTATCAACCATTGCCCATACCTGAGAGGTTGTGGGATGTAGTCAGCATGGACTTCAGATTGGGGTTGTCAAGAACACAAAGAGGGTTTGACTCAATCTTTGTGGTGGTGGATATATTTTCCAAAATGGCACATTTCATTCCATGTCAGAAAACCAGTGACGCAACTCACATTGCGAACCTATTTTTCAAAGAAGTCATTCGACTTCACGGCTTGCCAAGAAGCATAGTTTTGGATCGAGACACTAAGTTCGTAGGACACTTCTGGAGAACCTTCTGGAAAAATATGGGGATGAACTGTTTTTTCAGTTCATCTTATCATCCCCAGACAGATGGACAGAAAGAAGTTGTGAATAGGAGCTTGGGAGACTTGTTGAGGAGTTTGGTGACAGAGAACCACAGTTAGTGGGACAATATCTGCCACAGGCAAAATTTTCTTATAATGATTCAATTAATAGGAGCATAGGACAGAGTCCATTTCATATTTTCTATGGCATATAGTCAAGAGGAATTTCTGAGTTGAGATATTTAGAATAGATTGCAACTAGGAGCGCTAGTGCAGAAGATTTCACAGAAGCGATGAAGGAGATTCATAGCTAGGTGAAGGAGCGATTGCAACATTCAAGCCAAGAATATAAATGCAGGGCAGATCAATGTAGGAGAGAACTTTAGTTTGAAGTTGGCGATTTGATCCTTGCACATTTGAGAAAGGAAAGGTTCCTGAGGGGAACATATCATAAACTCAAGATGAAGAAGATCGGACCATGTAAGGTCTTTAAGAAATTTGGGGCAAATGCATATGAAATTGAATTACCCAATGGGATCGGAATTTCTCCGATATTCAATGTCTCATATTTGTACCCTTATAAGGCTAAGGAAGTAGAAGCAGGAAATGAACAACCAGAGGTTCAATGGATAAAACAAATTCCAGTTGCAGAAAATCCGCAGATGGAGCACATACTGGACAAAAGAGTTGGTAAGACAACCAGGCGGAAGCAATACTTTGAATACTTGGTCAAGTGGAAGGGCCATCCAGTTCAAGATGCCAACTAGGAGAACGAAGCCAAAATACAAAAGCATGGGTAGACCATGCACGAGCTCATGGACAGGAGCCCATGAAAATTTTCAACTGAGGGAGTATGATGCAGGAGCATCGTAAGGGTGTGCAAGCATAGCCAGCAGCGAGCCAACGCGGAGATAAGAGACAGCTGGAAAAGCACCGAGCACATTTTTTGAAAATGTTTTGAAATATTAATGAGGTCATTAAGTGGAGGCATGCTTGTATTATTAAAGGACCTTGAGCGATCCGCTCTAGTCCATAGTAGATAGGAGCCTTTATGTGTAATGAATGTAGGTAGATAGAATTTAATACTTAGATTAGACAGTTTTAGAGCGCAAGAGGGAAACGGGATATAGACACCCTCATTGTATAGTTGTAAGATTATTATGAGCATAGAGCATAGAGCATAGAGCATAGAGAAGAGAGAAGAGAGTCGTGTACAAGAATTCCATGTATAGAAGTTATGGATTAATACAAAAAGCTTCGATTTAGATTCATGGTGTTGTGATATTCTCTGTGTATGCATTATTGAATGTTATGCTCATGGATGTTTACTTTCTGTTATACATTTGCTTTATATGTTGTGTATATGAGTTCATGCTTTGTTTTTGAAGGATGAGATAAAGTAAGGAATGAGTTTCAATTATTTCTCTATCTGAGCAAGAGTTCCTGCAGGAGTGCAGTGAAGTTGTCCGCAAGGAGTGCGTTGACAATAGTTCATATTTTTATCTCTGAAATCTCAGGAGGGTTAACAATTGTTCTCATTCTCGCAGAAGTGCAAGTTGGGCATAGGAGTTGTGCAAGGCATACGTAGGCCGAGTAAAGTATCAGAGTTTGCGAACCTGAGAGATTTTTGAAGGACTACTGCTGCAGGGAGTGTGCAGAGTCAAAGGAATTCAATTCTTTAAAGTAATTGAAGGATTTTCCACAAGGAGTGCGAGCATGAGTCTTCTTTAAGACTCGAAGTTGGAGAAATCTTAGGAGGGATAGAGTCTTTGCAGTTGTTGAATAAAAGAACAGAAGGTTGATGCCTTGAGGTGTTGAAAGGAGGCGTCGCAAGGTTTTGTCGTAGGAGGTTAAGTTTCATGGCAAACCACTTTATCAAATTTGCAGAAGTTCTCAGAAGGGAGAACGGACGGTCAAAATTCTCCATGGAGAATTCGTGAAATCCCGCGAGCCATCAGATCTCACAGAGGAGCAAGGAGGTTACGGTGTCCATTTTTCTGCAAGCAGAATCTAAGGAGAGAGAGGGTCGTAGATTCATGCCAACGAGGACCATTGGATCTACTCGCGAAATTCCATTTCAGGGTTTCGTGGGTGGAAAGACCGAAACTTCGTCATTTGGATTTGCGAAACTACGAAGTCTGAAATCCTGACAAGGTGGAAATTTTCGTGGTGGGGCCCAGTACTTGGACACGTGCCAGAGTCTAAGAATTTCAGAGGTTGTGAAAGGTGACATCCCAAAGGGGCGAAGAAACGTGTGTGTGGGGCCAGCTATCGATGACGTGTATCGGGGTTCAGCGTTTTTGCGTTTCAGAGGATAGAAGGTTGCGACTTACATCCCAAAAGTCCCGAAGTTGCAAGTTGCAATAAGGTTGCTAACGAGTTCGGGATCTCGGCACTTCGGGTGTCAGGGATACCAAGGAGGCATTGCTTGAGGAGCGAAATCGCGAAGTGTGAAGATAGCATGAGGGACACGTGACAGAATCACAAGGTGGGCCCATGGAAGAAACGAGTAGACGCATGTCATATTTTGAAAGAATTCAATACCCCATTGACCTCTCGTGGCTTGGGGATTCATGAGACAAGAGTCGGGAGTTCGATATTGAAACTCACGAAGTGGCAGGAAGCGAAAAGTGCTAGAGACAGGCCTAGCCGGTGGTCATGCACTGAGAGCGCTGACAAGAGAAGGCGCGTACCCGTATCAGCATTTCGGGTATCATGAGATTTGGAAGCAAGAGTTTGTAGTTTCAACTCACGAACTCGCGAGTAGCAATTTGTGACAAGCAGTTAGGCACATGGGGAGTTCGGGTCTTGGAAGGTGAAGAGTTGAAGATTTTGGGAGGAGAAGTCCTGAAGTTGTGAACTTCGAGGTCCCGAAATCATGAGAAACATGACCACATCGTTTGGTCAAAAGGAGGCGGGAATTGAGGTTTCATGTTCGATCACGTGAGCTCAATTCACAAGGACCTGTGGAGAATCATTATTTTGTGTTTGTTGGATTCCCCGAAGAGGAATCGAAGAGTCAATCCGACTCAAGGAGAGGAAGTAGAGCGATCCTATAGCGGATTGTTGACCCGAGGGCCGATAGGGTCGGCGTCTGCGTCATACCCACTTGTGTTTATAACTGCATTATTGGACAAAGAAATATTGAGAAAGAAAACTAAAGGAAAACCTACTCCTAAACCTACTCTAACTATTAAACAAATAAAAAATACTAAGTGAAGTCATGCTTCCAATGTAGCCATCAAAGTAACTCTAATCCTGCAATGGAAACAAGATCAAATATTACTAACAAGAATGGTAGTATATCGAAAAATAACAAAAATATATCATAGTTACCTTTATCATCATCATTTAAAAACAAATCAAGCATGACCTTACCATTCCCTTGAACATTCTTTTTGTATGAATCCTCCATCCATTCTGCAATTTTGTCATTATATGGGTCACACAAATATGAAAAATTGAGATTATGGGGACCTGACATAACCATCGGCCTAAACTGAAGTGCCCCATCCTCCTGACATTTTTCCTTTCGTTCCATATTTTCTCCATCTGAAGGATGTAAAATGAGTGTGTTAAAGTTACCTCCTTGATCTCTTAATAAAGTGAAGATAATCTTATCATTCCCTGGAAAATTTTTGAGATATGAATACTCCAACCAGTCTGCAACCCTATCATAATACATCCAATTACTAACATGGGATTGTTCTAAAGAATTCACATATGAAAAATATTCCTGATGAGAATAAAGTATTAGACTATCAAGGAAAGAATCTTGTAAAAAGGTCAGATCAAGATGGCAAGAACTTATCATGATTATCGATCGAAAAATAAATGTATCAATCTCTTTAAAATTTCCATTGAGCTTAAATACTTAAAGATTAATTATTTGAGGTGGACTAAATGGAACGACCAACATTTTTGAATAATCATCATTGGTAATAATATTTGGCTGATTATACTAATTGATCATGAAAAAATCTAGATTCTTCTTTAATCATAAATTGAGATGAATCAATGGAAGATGCAATTTGAGACTCTTTCAAATCATTTCTTGATTTACCCACGGATAATTGATGAGAATAAGAATTGATATGTTCATGAGTAGAATTATTTTCCTCTTTATCTTCTATTCGGTAATCTCTTTGCACCTGATTAGATAATGTTGAATTCTCTCCAAGGCAATATGGAACATGCAATTGCACAACATTAGGATAAAAAATGTCGGGGTACAAGGAATAATATGTAGAAGAATTGAGGAGATGAAATGCATCTCTTGAAATGATAGGTATATATGTTTCGGAATATGGTTTTGTTCCCTCTCCTTGTATAAACTGATCAACCTGTGTTGTATTCTCTTTTAAAGAATATGAGACAGTTTCTAAGAGACAATTTGGTTCATTATGTAAGGGAAACTTTGAGAGAAAATCACTAGAGATAGAAGGTTGATTAATAGTCCGCCTAATGATTTTGTCTCCCACTGATTGATCATGGATCTGTTCAACTAAATTAGGGGAAGATTTATCATCCACATGATTATCAACTTCACATT